>PVLD010006257.1:60139-102543 GCA_004027595.1 Dinomys branickii
GTTGCTGTTTTTGCAGTACTGGGGATCTAACTCAGCACCCTGCGCTTGCTAGGCAGGCGCTTATTCCACTGAGCTATATCCCCAGCCCCCTCTCCTTTACTTTTGGAATGGAAGTTCCTTTAAGGTTAGAGGCAGTTCATTGTTTATTTTGCTCCATTTCCAAACCTGGCTCCTGGTGTAGAAGAGATGCTTAGTGAATTTGTTAAATGAGTCACCATATGAAAGTTGTGGTAAAATATCTACCCCTAATATTGTACACACTTAAATTCTTTTCATGGTGTAGATTGTTGTGTTTTTTATACACAAGTGTTTTTCTGTTTTAAAAGAATAAGATCATTAGTTTGCTCCTATGTGCTCAATTGTATAATTTAAAACTTCACTGCTTAGCAAAAATTCACTGTTTAGTGAAAAATTTAAAACTTCACTGTTGGTAAGACTTTAAGAATATTGGTGTGTTTAAGGATGGGATTTCATTTGGTGCTATCACAAGACATCATTGGAGATTTGGAATTTTGCTCACATTTTTGAAAAAAAAAGGATCTGTATTCCAGTGAGAATAAGTATTAGCAGACCATGTAATTATTTGCCTACTATGAGCAGTCATTTTTCTAAAATACCTTTCAGTATTTTTTTTTAGGGTTTGTTTGGTGGTCATAAATTTCTTCAGTTTCTCTTTGTCGTAGAAGTACTTTTCCTCTCCATTAATTTTGAAAGATATTTTTGCAGGGTACATCAGTCTCAGTTAGAAGCTGTTTTCTTTCATGACCTGAAATATTTCAATTTGAACTTTGCTTGACTTGATGGTTTGTGTTGAAAACAATCTGCCATGATTCTGATGGGCTTTCCTTTATATGTGATCTGTTTCTATTATCTAACAGCTTTTAATAGTCTGTTCTTATGCTGAATTTCTGGAATGTTGATTATTATATGTGTGGGTGTAGATTTAATTTGGTTGTGGCTAATTGGAGGTGTACATGCCTCACTTCTGTATGTCAAATTCTTTTCCTGTGCTTTGAAAACTTTCTTCTATTAGTTTGGCATGTGAGATCAAGTGATTGAGACTCCTGAAGCTAAGAGTACGGACGTGTTAAGGAGCGGGACTTCTAAGGGGTTGATGGTTAAAAACTCCTGTGGGTGGTCAACATCAGTCTTTTTATGCCTTTTGTGTTGACTCCTTCTTTTTGGTTTTACACCTACCAGTCTTTTTTTTTTTTTTTTTTTTTTTGCATCACCTTCCAGCTGCTGAATCGTTGTTTCCTGGTTCCTGGTTATTTTTAAAAGATTGTTCTTTTCATGGTCACTAGCTGCAATGTTATCTTCAAGGTCTGAAGGTCTACCTTCAGTTTCATTCAAGTGGTTTTGCTAGCTTTCATTGGAATTTTTAATTCCCTGGATATCTCTTTGAATCTGTTTTATGCATTAGAATTCAGTTCTATATTATCATTCAAAGTTTATATCATGATTTTATGTTTATTTTTATCTATATCTTCTCTGTATATACTGAACAATTCTTTCATTATGGCTATCATTTCTTTTTTTACCTGAGAGATTATTTCTGACCTGATTTCTTCTACAGCTTGATAGAGTTGTTTCTTTACCTTAGTTGCTATCATTAAAGAAATTTTAGACTTCTGGGAAGATGGTGACTGGGTAGGCAACAGAGAGGGAACCTCCCAGAGGATTGCCACCCAGACAATGGAATATAGCAATATGAGGACAGAAAGGAGAGAGGTGTGTACCCTGAACCCAGGAAGAATCTGAAATGGGAACTGAAGCCCTCGGAAAGACCAAGCAGAATCTCTCCTGGAGGAAAGGATCAGAGGGCCGCTGCGGCACACTCAGAGGGAGAAGAGACAGAGAAGGAGGAAGCCACTGCTTCAAACTCACTCTTGGCCCAAGCCCCCGTTCCGGCACTCGCAGCTTCAGCTTCGGAGACCCACGCTCATGGAAACCTCCCGACTCGACCAGGTGAGAGCAGAGTTCCAAGAGCTGGTCCAGGTCTGGAGAGGAGAGGGCACAGCCAAGAAAAGAGGCAATGGCGGTTGGGAGCTGTTGTCAAATCCAGTGTGAGGATGAGAGATTGCAACAGCCACTGAAGCGGAGTCCCCACTCTGCAGCAACCTTCCTAATCAGCGTCTGAAGGCAAGGTGGAGCCAGAGCAGCCAGTACACAGCCCACCACACCCAGCTCTATGCCTGCCTAGAGGCTGTGGCCTCCTGCCTCTCCACTGTGTGGACGGCTGTCAGTGGGGAGCAGTGGGGTGCATCGGCAGTGACCCCAGAGCCACAGCAACTCCCAGGGATCCAGCCAAGGAATAAACGGGAACTGGAGCACAATGGCAAGAGAGAGCTGCAGATGGAGGTGGATCACACAGCCCCACGCCCTTCTCACTCCAACATCAAGCAGGAAGCATGAGCTGAGTTACCGGGCTTCAGCTCCCACCCTGAACGCCCTCTGTGAGCACCTTGAGCCTTGGCAGCCTGTACAATCACCACCTGTTCCTGACAGCAATGGGACGAATCCATGGGCTTCAGGACTCACCCCAAACTACTATTACGAACAACAAGAGTGTCTCCATGCTGCTTGCATATATGAATCTTGTATGAACCCATAGCAACCAATTAGATGAAAAGCAGCAGTCTGGAGGACTTCAAGATGGTAACCAGGTAGGCAGCAGAGAGAGAACCTCCTGGAAGAATGCCACTCAGACAAAGGAATATAGGAATATAGCAACATGTGAAGGACAGAAGGGAAAGAGGTGGGTATCCTGAACTCGGGAGGGATCTGAAATGGGAACTGAAACCCTTGGAAAGACTAAGCAAAACCTCCTCTGGAGGAGGGGATCGCAGATCTGCCATGGCGCAGTCGGAGGGAGAGTAGATGGAGAGGGAGGAGGTCACCGCTCCAAGCACACCCTTGGCCCACTCCCTCTTTCTGGCATTTGCAGCTTCAGATTCTGAGACCCACGCTCACGGAAGCCTCCCAACTCGGCCAGGGGAAAGCATAGTTCCGAGAGCTGGTCCAGGGCTGGAGGGGGAGGGTGCAGTGAGGAAAAGAGGCAGTGGTGGTCGGGAGCAGTTGTCGAACCCAGTGTGAGGATGAGAAGTTATGACAGCCACTGGGGCAGAGTCCCCACCCTGTGGCAACCTTCCTAATCAGTGCCTAGAGAGAATCAATGCAACTAGTACACAGCCCACCACACCCGGCTCTGCACCTGCCTCAAGGCGGTGGCCCCCTGCCTCTCTGCTGGGTGAGCAGCTACTGGTGGAGAGCAGTGGGGAACTTGTGGTGAGCCGCGGCGGCTCCCAGGGATCTGGCCGAGGAGCGGACAGGGTCTCCAGCACCACAACTGGAGGGAGAAACAGATGGAGGTGGATTGCATGGCTCCCTGCCCTTCTCACTCCAACATCAGGCAGGAGGCATGAGATGGGTTGCCAGGACTCAGCTCCCGCCCTGAACTCTCTCTGGGAGCACCTTGAGTCTCAGCAGCTTGGGCAAGCGCCTCCTGTTCCTGGAAACAATGGGACGAACCCACGGACTTCAGGACTCACCCCGAACTATTAATGTGAGCACCAAGATTGTCTCCTTACAGCTAGCACGTATGAACCTTGCATGAACCCATAGCGACGGATTAGATGAAAAGCAGCAGACTGGGAGTCTGAAAAACAACAACATACTCCATACAGCAGACCCGAGAAAAATCCTCCAACTCTATTCTAGAACTAATCTTTAGACTCAGTTCATACCCTGAACTAACACAGTGAGAACGGGCCAGGGAGATTTCAAGCCCTTATACCAAGCATCGTAAGTTTGTCCAGTGCCCAGCTGCAAGGGGTGGGGAATGGTAATGCTGGAGATCAGAAGGAGGTGGGAGGAGAAGAAAGGGCCTCTGGCATCGAGGCAACAGGACAGAGCTAAACGGGTCACTGAGGGTGCGCCGATGGGGGCGCATGCCCTGTGGCTGCTCCACTGAGGGCCCTGAGGCTGCTCTGCTGTGGGCCCCACGGCTGCTCTGCTGAGGGCCCCGTGGCTGCTCCACAGTGGGCCCCGTGGCTGCTCCACAGTGGGCCCCACGGCTGCTCTGCTGTGGGCCCCACAGCTGCTCTGCTGAGGGCCCTGCTGAGGATACCTCACGGACTGGACCCGCCCCCACCTATAGCACGGCGACAGGGTAGAGCCGGGCAGTCCACTGTGAGCATATGTGCTTTTCCACCTCCGACCATGGCAGTTTGTATACACCCGTGTATGTTATAATATAGTCTGAGGCAGCTATATCTCTTCCCAAGGTGAGAGGCCAGGGGTATAGATAAACCCAGGAGTACAGTTATTATCACAGGGAAGAGGACTGATTGAGTGGTAGGGCAACGGAGATGAGGGAGGAGAAAAATTGAATGATCAAATGGGCCATCATCTGTGTAACTGAGTATCAAAGGTGAAGGTAACACTGTGTAGGACAGCATCCAGAGCTAATTCCCTTCTATGTTCTCTTTAATTCTGTATTTCCTCAATCGTTTTTGTATTAACAGAAGTGAAGATAACTTTATATTATATAGCATCCAGTGCAAATTCCCTACTATCTTCTCTATAATTTGGTATTTCCTTTAGTGTTTTTGTGTTAACTAATGTGAAGATAACATTATGTAATGCAACATCCAGTGCTAATTCCCTACTATATTCTGTATAATTTTGTATTTTCTGTATTGTTTATGGCTTATTTTGGTTCATATGTCTCCATTCTTTTCTCTTTAAAATAAAATAAGAAAAAAGAAAAAAGAAATTTTAGGTGTGTGACTTCAAGTTTCTCCTACGTCAGTGTCTCCTGGACTTGCTCTGGGTGGGCTGAAAGTGTGAGATTTCACTTTGTTCCTTCATTTTGACATTTTCTATTTCAAAAAACTTTTTAATTTTGTTTTCTGTGGTGATCCTTGTGAATTTTAGTAGTAGGTAGCTATATTACTAGTATCAAGGCCTCACCAGGAGTAGTCTGTCCTTCAAGGATGTCTGCTGTGTTTGGTGATTCTTGGTTTGTGTCTGTCCCAAGATCCTACCTTCCCAATTAATTGAGAGTGGGATGTTGATTTCTGTGTCTCAGTCCCTAGTCTTTTGGTGTAGGGCTGTGGTGTGGGTATTACCCTAGTGCTTTCCAATATTGTTGCACAAGGGAGAACAACTGATTACAACAATAAGGATAGGAGAGGAAGAAGCATAGCAGCAAATTCTACAGTTATATAATGAACTGATCATAAACTAGGAGTTTGTATGCAAAATGTTTCCCCTTGTTAGGTGGCTTTATCTTGTTTTCCTACAGATAAGCTGGTTGCTATGTTCCAGATGCTTTTCATGCTGGCTGCCTGACCTGCCGTGTAGGAGTGTGGGCTGGACACCAGGGTTACTCCAAACCGAGGCTTCCTGGATGGTAGGGGAAGCTGAGCATGGGGTTTATCCCCACCCAACCAATTCACTGAGGCTCTCAAACTCCTGAGGCTCACTGTCATACCAAGAGGCTGTGGGGGGGTGCAAGCAGTCATTTTTCTAGGAGCATGGGATGCAAACACATACTTAAAAACAAATCTAGGGAGGAAGACAACAGTTAGTAAGAATGATGAACAGGTCAATTGTAGCTTTCTTTTTTTTTTTTGCGCTACCGGGGATCAAACTCAGGACCCTGCACTTGCTAGGCAAGCGCTTATTCTACTGAGCTATATCCCCAGCCCTGAACAGGTCAATTGTAATGTAGTACAAAGTGCTCAGTGAAAAAAATAGAGCAGAGAGAGTAAGATCTAAAGTGCTGGTAAGAGAAAACATATCCCCCAAATAGATATGTTCCTACCCATAATAGAAAGCAGAAGAAGACATAAAATTGCCAATTATGTTAAATGCAAATTCTAGGCACTATAGTATAAATGCAAAAGCTATCACCATTCAAGTTGAGCCCATTGTCTCACAAAGTTGACAAGAAGAAGCAGGTTAGGGAGATAATAGCTCCTGATATCTGGAAGGGGTCCCAGGAAGTGGGGTATAGACCAATATTTTTGTCTAGGTCTTTAATAGTTGAGCAGAGCACTGGCATGTGCTCAGTTGTCACATGGTTACCTATTACAGGTGGCTCTGTGTGTGGGTTTAAAGTCACCAATTGAGACTTAGGTTTTCTAAACTAATTAGGGTGCAGAGCTTAAAGGAAAACAACTTTTAAAAGAAAACTGGTTATCTGCACTTTTAAGTTCCTTGAAACTCTCCCTTGGATGTAGGGAGCAGTTGCATTCCATTCACCCTGGGGAACGCCTTTCCAGGGCAAGGTAAGCTCCAGCCCCGCTGATGATCTTTACCTTGGTTCCCATCAGTGAGCTGACCACCTCAACTCCACTTTCGCTCTGTCTCTTGTTCTCTATCCATAAGGTGAGTAAATAAACTGCTTCTTACATAACTACTTTCCTACTGTTTTGTTTTTCCTCCATTTTACTCTCTGGTTCATGGAAAAGAGTTTATTCCACTCTTAAGTGTCTTACTGGTATCCTGCATTTTTAAAAATAGCGGTGATTCTTGCTCCTATTTAGGAAAGCTAAAAGCAAATGGAATGGTCCTAATTACCTCTCATTTATGTTCACCTCAAGTGTTTATAACTACTAAGTCTTTTCCCCAGTATTTCCAGGATAAACGTACCTCAAGAATCTTTTTTGCCTTCTATTATTCTCTTTATTTTCTATGAATTTCTATTCTCTCCTGACCCCTTGGCATACTGATATCCTCATGTGTCTAATAGTCTGAAAGAAATGAATGTGCAACACAATCTTATTTCCCACCAGTGTTCACAGTATTAGGGAGACTTCCTGTCCCCAAGACCTTACTTCATACTCAGGACACTGCTTGCATTCTTTATCCTCATTTTGTTTCTTTGTTTGTCAGTAAATTACCAGAAAGGACTTTGAAAATCAAGTAATATGTCATGTTTCAATATATGTATATATTTTTCCTCAACACTCCTGTCTGGTGATTGGCGATTTCTCTTGAACTTCGTCTCAACAGGCACACTAATTTACAATTAAATTAATCCAGTTGTTTTTCAGTCTTTATTATTTTTACTCCTTATAACATTTGTCAGTTAATTATTCTGTACTATTCAATGCTTAAATATCATCGTTTTGGCTTCTGATGGTTTTCCTTCAACCTCTGTAATATTTTCTTTTAATTGCTCACTTTCACTGTTTCCAGGTTTTGGAGTTCTGGATTGCTCCTTCTAGAGATGCTTTGTAAGTTCTTGCTGCCTTGAACAAAGAATTGTTCAAGGCAAGTAAATAAGCTTGCAAGGTTTTATATTCATAACAGGTATTAAAAGTAGGAAAAGGGCTGGGGATATAGCTCAGTGGAATAAGTGCTTGCCTAGCAAGTGCAGGGTCCTGAGTTCGATCCCCAGTACTGCAAAAAAAAAAAAAAAAAAAAAACAAATAAAAGTAGGAAAAGATATATGCTTTGCAGAGAGTATGTGCCAATTAAAGGTAGGAAAAGGAGAGCAGGCCACTGAAGAATTGTATGTCTTCTGTGTCTCCTACTACTCAGGCTAACATCAGATCTAGGCCATCATATCAAAACCTACCTGAGTTCTCAAAAGAATAATTAAACATAGCATTTTCCCAGTTGGACGCAGGTGCAGGGCTTGAGCTCAAGTGTTCTGCATGTCTGTGACTGACAGGTCACACCTGTTCACCCAGCCAGTATGCCGTGGCCTAATCTTGGTCTCATTTTCCCGAGAGACATCAGTTACCATGATTCTTTATGGGTGCTGAGGGCATGGAGGTCTTTGTCTTCATATAGCTATTTCCTGCTGATAGGGGCTGTGGGCTCCCTCCTACCAGTGTGCTCTCTAACTCCCTTGAAGTGCTGTGGCTCACTGGCTGGATTGAAAACATGAAGAACTGTCAAAGACAGAGGGGTTAGTGTCTATGTGCAAAGCACTGCTGAGCTACCTCTTCAATGGGAAACAGTTTGATGAATTTGTCAGGTTGGGGATGTACAGCCCAAATACGATAAAGAGAAGGTCAGATTTCTGTGCCTTGGTTGGAGGAGAAAGTATGGCAGACAGTGATATTAGATAAATTAGTGAGAGCCTGGGAGCTGCAGGCCCAGCAAGTTTATTCATCTTTTGTATCTAATCAACAGCAGGAGTTTCAATCAGGTGTTCATTTAAACTGTGGGGAATTAGGGGTTATTAGTGACTCCAGTTACCTATGCACAGAGCAGAACTGCACTATTACTTTTTGAAGAGGAGTCTCTGGTCTTCCAGAAATCCACAGGAGTGAGTAGCTTTCTTCTTTTGGGTAGTTCTCTCTCCTACTCAGATTCCAACTATAGAGGTATTCTGAGGCATTGTAAGAGAGGGCAAACTATGAGACCTGATACTGCTAGTACTATTCCTGAGAAAATTCAAGTGACCATTTCTAATGTAGGGAAAGTTTTGTAGCGTTCTCCTGGTCTCTTCAAGAAAAAACAGTTGGTTTTCTAAGCCAGTTTTAATGATTCCTCAAGAACTGAGAGTAAAGCTGGGGTCTTCAAAGAGGTAAAGCTGTCCTTTCGGTCTCCTTTTTAGGCTTTTGATTTCCCAAAGAGACTTTAAACGTGACTCTTTGGTGTCTCATGCAATGAATGACAATGACCTGCCTAGGAAGATAGACTGCCTTTAATTTTACTAACAAATGTCTTCCTAGAAAAGCATTAGGAAACCAGGAGACAATTAAAAGCTCATGGTTTGCAAGATCCTGAGCTCAATTCCAGGTATGATAAATACATACATACATACTCATTGTTGAACATTTGCCCTTCAACTTGACATATCAGTGCAGGAGTAAAGAAACTCTGACTAGGACTCCCCTTGACTCCAGTTGTGGCTATGAATCTAGAGGAGGGATTTTTAGAGAAGGAAGCTAAACACAGTAATAGAATTGTTTACCAATAATGTCCAGCAACACTTGCGGTTTTCACAGGAGATGGAGATGTCTGTGCACTGGCATATTATAGGGACCGCTTTGGTCCTCTTTGTCAGAGTGGAAGGTGAGGATTTTGACTGGCCTACTGTACCCTTCTCTGGATTGGGCTAGTCAATCCTCAGGGCCATGAGTTAGGCACAAAAGCTTTCTGACACAGGGAGGAAAGCCCAAAGAACAACTTAATATTGTCACATGCACAGTGGCCAGTTTTGAGGCAGGCTTTGAGTGCTGCTAGATTTTCCCTTGGATGACTGGGATGTGCTTGAAGCATTGCCAGTAGTGACAGCCATAACCTTCATCTGTTCTTTTCTCTCAGCTCTTCTCCTTTCATTTTCAACTTTAGATCTCAATTGTTGAACACAAAAAAGGTCATATCTAGCAGTTGTGTCATAGAGATCTGAGGGCCCATCCACAAATCTCCCAGGATCTTCTCAAAATCAATTTAACTCTTCTTTGCACTGTTAGGTATGTGCCACTGAAAAGACAATTTGGGCTCAAGTAGTCCCCTGTACTCCCAGGACTCTCCTAGGGGTAGGATGCAATGTCCTACTTGTATAAAAGCTGTCTGAGAAGTTTGAGGAGGGGGCTGATGTACTAGCCTGAGGATTTGAAGGTCAAGGACACCTGAACATTATAGGGTGGTTATTTTTGTTACACAGCTGAGAGAGACACATATCCCCCTGAGGAAAAGGTGAGTATCTAAGGATAGGATCATCAATAAAATCAATTTCCTCTTCTTTAGAGGCCCGTTTAAGTACCACATCCTTGGGTCTTGCCAGAGATGAATACCATAAAATCCTGCACATAGGAATTTTACCCCTCTTTTTTGTCTTTGTAAGAAAAACTCCAGATGAAAAATAGCATAATTTAGGCTGCCATTCTACATTCATCTATTAGCTCTTGAGGTTACGGAGCAATGGTGAGTTTTCATGTATTACCACTGTGCTGACCCTTTCATATCCACTTATTAAAAAATATCTGATACTCAAGTTCTAATTTAAATGTTCTTTTTTCAAGTATTTGGCCACAAATAGTTTCTCCCAAGCCTCAGTTTGATAGCATTTGGCTTTCTACGGCATTTCTCACTTTTTACTTTTGCTAATTTTCACATTCATTCTTCAGTTTGTATATGATAGGTAAGAACAGGGATCACAGTTTGATTATTTTTATCTTTTCCAAGTGGACATCGGATTACTGCCTACACTGGTTGATGCTTAAAATTATTTATTGGATAAATGCATGTGTGAATCAATTAATGAATAATAAAAGTTTTGTGTGTTTCTAAAACTAAAAATTTCTGTTTTGGAAAATTTCTTCCCTACAGCAATAATAATAATACTCTAAGATTTTAGCTAATGCCTTAGGTTTCTTTCTCTCCCAATTTAATATGCAAATCATTGACTTTAACAAGTATTTCATCGACTGATGAAAATGCTTAAAACAACAAAAAGGGGACACATTAAGAATCAATGGAGGCTCTTACATCTGTACCTTCTAAGCACCATCTGCCTCGCAAGTTACTAGATGAATCCAAATCCCATCTAAATTTTGCTGATCCATAGCAGTAAAATGCTTCAATGGCCACTTTAGACAGATTGAACATATTTCAAATACACAATTCAGTTGTGAGTGCATTTTCTTGGTGGAGATCACTACAGGGATTATAACAAATACAGCTTAATTGGTTTATTAAGTAAAATTTACAAAAGCCAAGAGCCTTCTGTAGAACTTTGAGGCATAAGTAAGGTATAGGTTTAGTATGTAATGAGTGTGATGAACTCTTGCTGTTATAGAAGAGTTAGTGATGTTTGTACATATTACAGGACTTTTCAGGCTAAATAAGAGTTAACACCTCTAAACATAAGTACATTTTAAAGATATTTTAGACACAGTAAATGTGCAGTTAACACTAAAGCCAAACAAAGGTTTGTTTGGTATGGCACTTTACCAAGGAAATCTGGCCTAAGAATCAAAATTCAAAAATTCTAGCCTCAAATATGCAAATGATAAAATAACATGAAACTTCTTAATTATTCAACAAAGCCATAGTCATAATTATCTATTATATTATTATTATCAATACACAGCACTGAAAAGTAAACCTTCCTCTTTGTACATATTCATAGGTATACAAAATAATATCTGCAGTTCCCTCCTTATATAGTTAAACTTGCATTAATGAAATTTAAGATTTTAGAGTATTTGGCTAGAGTAGTAATGCATGTTATCTTAGAGTGAGTTACTGAAATCATATATGTAATGCTGTGAAATGAAACAGATGTATCATATACTAAAAATCATTGGAATTGCTATAAATTATTACATCATTTATTTCTAACTCCTTCTATTAGCACATGAGAAAAAATAGGGTTTAAAGGAGGAACACATTCTTCCATAAAGATGATTTTACAAAAGGAGATGTCCAGATGGCCGAGTTTGGTTGAACCTCCATGTAATCTACTGCTCATTTGGCTACTTAGGTGACTTTTATAAGTAACTACCAAAGTCTCATTTATAAAGGCTGAGATATAGTAAAGAATATCAACAGATACTCTAAACATTCCAAAAAGTTATTTGGGAAACTCAAGAAAATGCAAAAACAATGCATTCTGGAACTTCCTGTGTGTAGCAATTTACACATAATTTACTGAGAAATTAGTGTGATTTCCAGATGAATCCTTTTCATTCTTCTAGTTATCATTACCATTAGTGCCAGAACTTTTTCATGTAGGGCTTTATTTTATGTTGTTATCAAGAAAATATAAAGCAGTGGCCCTGAGTCAAGGCCAGCAGTTTTCGGAGGCAGTTGGTTTCAAGCAGGAGCCTAAAGTGGTATCTTTCTATGGTCTGTTGGCCGTTTCAGAACTTTAGAAATGTAATGGTCAATTCATTAGAAAGAAACAAATAACTAAATAAATTATGCGAGAGGACTTCAAGATGGTGACCAGGTAGGCAACAGAGAGAGAACCTCCCGGAGGAATGCCACTCAAAGGAATATAGGAATATAGCAACATGTGAAGGACAGAAAGGAAAGAGCTCCAGCTTTGGAGACCCACGCTCACGAAAGCCTCCCAACTCGGCCAGGGGAGAGCGGAGTTCCGAGAGCTGGTCCAGGGCTGGAGAGGGGTGGGCACAGCCAGGAAAAGAGGCAATGGTGGTCGGGAGCAGTTGTCAAACCCAGTGTGAGGATGAGAAGTTATGACAGCCACTGGGGCAGAGTCCCCACCCTGTGGCAACCTTCCTAATCCGCGCCTAGAGACAATCAATGCAACTAGTACACAGCCCACAATGCCTGGCTCTGTGCCTGTCTCGAGGCAGTGGCCCCCTGCCTCTCTGCTGGGTGAGCAGCTACCAGTGGAGAGCAATGGGAAATCTCAGCAGTGAGCCGTGATGGTTCCTAGGGATCCGGCCAAGGAGCGGACAGGGGCTCCAGCACCGCAACGGGAGGGAGATGCAGATGGAGGTGGATCGCGTGGCTCCATGCCCTTATCGCTCCAACATCAGGCAGAAAGCACGAGCTGGGTTGCCGGGACTCAGCTCCCACCCTGAACTCTCTCTGGGAACACCTTGAGTCTCAGCGGCTTGAGCAAGCACCGCCTGTTCCTGGCAACAATGGGATGAATCCACGGTCTTCAGGACTCACCCCAAACTATTAATGTGAGCACCAAGAGGGTCTCCTTACAGTTTGCATATGTGGACCTTGCGTGAACCCATAGCAACAAATTGGATGAGGGACAGCAGACTGGAAGTCTGAAAACAGCAACATACTCTGTACAGCAGACCTGAGAGAATCCTCCAACCCTATTCTAGAACTAATCTTTAAAATCAGTTCATACCCTGAAATAACACAGTGAGAATGGGCCGGGGAGATTTCAAGCCCTTATAACAAGCATCATAAGTTTGTCCAGTGCCCAGCTGCAAGGGGTGTGGAACAGTAATACTGGAGGTCAGGAGGAGGGGGGAGGAGAAGAAAGGGCCTCTGGCATCGAGGCAACAGGACAGAGCCGAACGTGTCACCGAGGGTGCCCCGACGGGGGCGCGTGTCCTGTGGTTGCTCTGCTGTGGGTCCCGCAGCTGCTCCGCTGTGGGCCCCCCTGAGGGCGCCCCATGGACTGGGCCCGCCCCCACCCATAGTAAGGCGATGGAGCAGAGCCAGGTGGTCCGCTGTGAGCATAGGTGCTTTTCTACCTCCGACCATGGCAGTTTGTATACACCCATGTATGTTATAGTATAGTCTGAGGCAGCTGTATCTCTTCTCAAGGCGAGAGTCCAGGGGTGTTGATTAACCCAGGAATGCAGTTATTATCATCAGGGAAGATGACTGATTGAGTGGTGGGGCAATGGAAGTGAGGGAGGAGAAAATTGAATGACCAAATGGGCCATCATCTGTGTAACTGAGTAACAAATGTGAAGGTAACATTATGTAGGACAGCATCCAGAGCTGATTCCCTTCTATGTTCTCTATAATTTTGTATTTCCTCAATTGTTTTTGTATTAACAAAAGTGAAGATAACTTTCTATTATACAGCATCCAGTGCTAATTCCCTGCTATCTTCTTTATAATTTGGTATTTCCTTTGATGTTTATGTGATAACTAATGTGAAGATAACATTATGTAATACAACATCCAGTGCTAATTCCCTACTAAAAAAAGATTTGTTGAAGTCTGAATCTCTAGTACCTGTGACTATGCCCTTACTTTGAGGTAAGGTATTTGTGCATAAAATCAAGGTATGATGAGCTCTGTGGAATAGATCTTAATGAAATGAGTAACATCCTTGTGAAAGGAGGTTACCATGTGATGACTGAGACATGGAGAGGTGGCCATGTAATGTCAGGCAGGGACTGCAGCGATATAGCTGCCAGCCAAGGAATATCAATGTCCTCAGTACCACTAGAAGCCAGAATGACACAAGGAAGAATTCTATCCAAAGTGCCAGAAGAAGTATAGCTGTGTGAACTCCAGCACCCTAACGGTGAGAGAATAAACCACTGTTGTTATAAGCTACACACTCTGGCACTTTGTTCTGAGAACACTAGGAAAAAATAAATCCATTTTCATAGATTTCTTTTTATCTTTCTTTCTTTCTTTCTTTCTTTTTTTTTTTGGTGCTGAGAATCAAACTCAGGACCCTGCACTTGCCAGGCAGGCCCTGGTTCCACTAAGCTATATTCCCAGGCCCCTTTCATGGATTTCAAAGTTTACATTATTTAAGTCCAGCTTAGATAGCTAAAAATTATGAGAAAGAAGATATAAAGCTCATGTACAGGTCATCTGGAGCTTGATGGGGGGCACAAAAGGGGCACAGAGGCAGCGCCAGAGATTTCAGTGAACTCTTGAAGCTAAACACAGCCGGGGTACATTCAGCAAATGAGTTCGTTCACCTCGAGAGCCCTGGAAAAAGAAGTAGGATATGCCCCATATTTTACCACCACTGCTTCTAAGGAAGAAAGCAAGAATCACAAAATTCAGGTCACTCATACCGATACAAATCTTACTGCTCCTATCTCACTAGACTAAGAACTTGGGCAAGCAGAGGAGGGAAAGAGAAAAAAAAAAAAAACCCTCCAATAAATGTATGGAGAGGGAACTGTGTGCTCTCAATACCACATGAATCTGGATTTATAAAGAAGTATAGGCAACTCCTGACAGCAACGAAGGTAAGTCATAAAGCTTTGTGTTGGAGCGGGCTCCTGCTTTTCCTTCTTCAGTACCTTGATTGAAGTTAAGTGGAGATTAGTCATGGAACTTGCCAAGGAGAAAATCTGTCAGAGGCAAGACAAATGCAAAGGGATGGGTATTACCAAAGTTTTAGCGATAAGATCTTGTAAAATTCTTCTCTGGGAAATAATTTGTTATCAACATAAATTCAATTTTAACAGCCATTCTCTGAAGTTTTTGGTGGCCGGTGGAAGAAATTTGGGATGGTAAAGCTACTTGCTCAGAATTACACATTTTAGAAGTGAGCCTTCTTTCTTTTCCGGGTGCTGTATGTGCTGAATAACCAAATCCCACATCGTTTTCCTAACATCTACTTTCTGCAAGCCAACTGTTCATCTTCACGGACGTACAATGTTATTGTGAAGAAGTACAATCTAAATCTGACCATTTCTGATCCAATTCCCCTCAACTGCCATCTTCACTTTCTGTAAGCTGTGGATTATATCTTCCTGTCTGCTTTCAAAACTTTTCCTCTATACTTACACCAAAAGCATCATAGGGTGTAATCCCAGAACTCAGGAGGCTGAAGGAGGTGGATCTCTGTGAGTCTAAGGTCAGCTTGGGTGACAGGGATGAATTTAAGGCCTTGTATAAAAAAAACTCCACAAAAATAAAACCCAAAAGCTCCACAACGGTGGTTCTTACCACTTTGATATGATACTGTATGTTTACTGTGGTGTAAACTCTTTCACATCTGACAGGGACATGCAAGCTTGCCATAAGCGCACTCAGTGTGCTAAGTATTTAGGCTATCTTTACAGCGTAAGTGCTCATGGATTATATTTTGTAAACTAAAAAGGATGATGTAATGTGCAATCATTCTTTAGTGAGTTAAGGTCAATGAGATTAGTTGATGACAAATATGTTTGACTGGGAAAGAATATCTCTCTCCATCTGTGCACAGTACCTTATGATTTCCATTATCATTAAGAAGGACCTTTAATTAACTGGCTTGACAGTGTCAAATTGATGTTATTTAAACACTAACATACAAATAATACAAGATAGTATTGCTGATGTTCTGCAGCATCTCTTGCTGTTGACTCAGTAGTTGTGTATATTTTCTTGTGTTTTCTAACTTTATTCTGTCTTTTAAGCTAAATGTTAAAACCCATTTTACATGATGACAATTCTCCTTATTTTATTCACTTTCCTATTATGATTCCAATATGAATATGTTAGTAAACTCAATACATTCATTGCCCCAAGGAAGTGATCATTTGAATATATATATATATATATATATATATATATATATATATAGTCTGTCTTTAACCTCTGAAATACAATACACATTCTCATGAGCTGAGCTGAGGCAGGTGGCAGCACGAGGGGAATAAATGACTCCAGCACAATCAGCATGCATGGATGTCAATAATCACCTAGGAGATCATTAAGCTGAGGCTTCTCTTACTGATCTTCAAAATAGTATGTTTAACTTGAAAACAGACAGCATAAGTTTCTTTGAGTTCATTTTCTAAGTAAAATAAGCTATCATTATGCAGTTAAAATAAACTTTTTCCAAATTTTAATATCATGTCCAGGAAAAATAAATTTTATAAATAAAATTAAACATTCTATTCCCACCACCACCCCTCCTAACCCATCATGGATGTTGGTTCCTTTTCCTTCCATTCCTTTTCAAAGTGTTTTTGTGCTCTAACATCTTAAGGGAAAAAGAAAATGGCAAGGTGTCCATGAATGATGGTTCTCATGGAATTGCTGACTTCAGGGACATTTGGTGCTTTTATGATAAGTGACTGAGAAAATGAGATTTGCCTAAAGGCGTGGAGAATAATGTCAGGTTTTTGGATACATGAATATCTTTTTACTTGAACTTCAAGAAATCCCTACATTAGAAAGTATCTGAAGGTTTTCAGATGTGTTCTTTGGAAGAATTTGAAAGGGTAATAAGAAGTTATAGCTAAATATACAGGAGAGACACACACTTTGTAGAGGATTTTGCAGTCTGTTTTCTCTCCCTCCCTTTGTAATATTAACTTTGCCCCGTCATTTGAGGGATCGAAGCAGAGCACTAAATACTAAAGTGATTACCATAGATGAGTTTCTGAGTGTGCTAAAGAATTGACACATCATGGAAGCTGGCTTTTATGAGAGTTTCACTATATAGAAAGGGATTTAGTGAAAGTACATGAAGAAATTCAATAAAATGGGCAATAATTTTTCTATGAACTCTAATTGGCTTTTATTCTTTAACAAGGAAATTCTTCTTGGTACTGACTAAGTCAACAGTTTAACAACTCATACTTAGACAAAAGACTCCTGGCTCTTTAAAAGTCTAACAATGTCAACTTTAGTTTGTATGCTACTCCACTTAAAATGATTTGGTGAAATAAAGAGATAAATAAGACAAAAATCATCTTTTCAGGAAGCAATCTTCTCCTTGAATGGTCAGTCTTTCTTTCAAAGCACCCTGCCTTTCCTGTGTGTCTCAAAAGGCTTCAAGCTGTTATTTCCTAGGTAACATTAAACAAAATGGTTTGGATTTCCCATTTAGATTTTCACTCTGATATTTAAAATAATTGGAGATTACCAGTTATTAAAGCTGAATACCAAAGTGTGCTTCAACTATTGAAAATAATTTTATACATTGACAGGATATAAAATAATGATCTTGATGTCAATCCAATGGAGCTGAGAAACCCTAATACCTTAAGTCAGCTCTAATGGACAATGACTGTGAGAAGTAAATCCCAAATCATGAGGAAACATTTTGAATTGAAAAAATAGAGATCTTAACTCTGGCACATGCAATTAATCTGAAGTTATCAGAATACTTCATTAACCTGAATATTTAACCTTTGGAATATGCCTGAAGGGAATTTTATGTTTTTATGCACCTAATTATGTGTATTTACATTTTTTCCCACAAATGGTACTTGGTTAGTAATTTTCCCAGCATGGATTCTGTTCAGTTAATAAAATGAAGATGTTGGTCTTATTTTCCATGATCCCAGTGTTTCTAATCTGACATTTAACCCAGAGACAAGACATGTGATTGTCACTTTACTTAATTACAGATGCTGATCACAAACCTTACCTTTTATCTATGTCTTCCCATGCTCTACATAATCTTGCAGATAATCTCATAAGTGTTCTGATCACTCTGGCACTGAAATTAGGGCACAATAAAGACTTGAAAATCATGCTCCAGCAGTTCTATGGCCATTTAGTCTCAAGTTTAGAGATTCCGAAGGAATCATGTTTTAACTGATTGTACTTTGAAGACTCAGGAGTGAGAAGAAAGAAGGCAAGGCAAGTTATACTTTTAAAGACTCTTACGCTTTTAATTCTTGAAATGACAGTGAGAAAGACATTGCATAAGGACAGAGTGCATTTTTAAAAACATTTTTCATGAAAATATACATAGTTAATCTTAGCTCTACCTCTGATAAAAGAATGAGAGAAATGATTTTTTCTGCATAATATCTCCAGGAGGCTATGAATATGTGTATATAATGTAATGTGATAGAGCACATATATACTAATATTAATATGTCATAATAATGTAGTCACACATAGGGTTGAGGATGTAACTCAGTGGTATTGTGATTGCCTAGATGTGCTTGCCTGGCCTGTGAACATCAGTGTTGAGTTTGATCTTCAGTACACACACACACACACACACACAGACACACACACACACAAACAGATACTAAACTCAGTTTTAACATTGTTATGGTAAAAACACAATGGCATCTACTTTTCCATTTAGCCATGATGTTAGTTTATCAAATGAGTTTGCTCCCAGATTTCAAAATCAGTTTTGTTTTACTTCAGAAGGTCTTGGTAATTCAATAAATTTTATTAAATATGTGAAATTTTTAAGAACTCAGTTTCTTAAGATTTTTCTTAGAGCATATCTGTCAATGATATATGGTTGAAAAACTCCTAGACATGAATACTTTTGTTTCAAGTTTGAGCACTTTTAATACCTGCAACTTTAGTTTCTGGCCCGTGTCCAGGCTCTGTGCCTCTGTCCTTTCTACAGCGACCAGGGCCAACCTGCAAGGACACCTGAGTGATGTGATATTTCCGGCCTGCATCCTGGCTCTGCGACTTGGTACTTTCTCCAATGACCAGGGCAAACCTGCGATGCCACAAGAGCAGTGCAACCCCTCTGCTCTGGTAAGGCCTATTCCTGTGTTCTGCTCCACAACTTAAGAGTTAGAAAGGATCTCCAACTAGGAAGGCCCGTCCCTGTTGGTGGTTGAGACCTGCAGTGTGGAATCAGCTTCAGGCTCTGGGGTCCTCAGGGTTGGGAGGAGAGCCCTATTCCCCCCCCGACCAGTTACTTGAAGATCAGGAAGCAAAAGCCCCTGCCTAACTATCATAGGCTTCAAGGATGAGGCCCACACTCTTCCCGTCCACACACTGGACACACTGGTACTGAAGCACAGAACTCACCCACTATTGCAGATGTGGGTGGTCTGAGCTGTGCACCCCAGCAATTGCCTGGGGTCCCTGGGACCAGTGGTCCACGGTCTGCTACCACCCTGAGTTTAGTTTGACATTCAGGTAAACTAGGGTCCCTAGAGTCCTTTGTGAGCTGCCTGGGTAGTCAGTATCTCAGCACTAGTCATCTGACATAAAAAATGACAAGACAAAGGGGCAAAATACAGTCTCAAAACACAACTCCACCCAGAAAAAATACAGGACACAATGACATAGGGGAACTATGAAACCACATAACTAAAATTTCTGACATGATCACATCTGAAGTAAAGAAACAACTCCATCAGGCCATAGAAAAGATTAAATCTGAAATAATCTATCAGGCAAAAAATGAAATGAAAATAATAATGGAAAAAATGCTTCACACATACAGAGAAGAAACAGATAAAAGACTAGAAGATCAAAGGCAACAAATGGAAATGTTACATGAGCAATTCAAGAATGAATTAGAACACACGAAACAGTCTCAAAGAGATTTCCAGGAAATGAAAACTGCCACTGAAAGTTTGCAAAAGCGATTGAATGAATCCGAAGATAGAATTTCAGATATTGAAGACAGCATGACAGCTAATGACTATGAAGGGAAGGATCTCTTAAAGTCAAGAAGGAACCAGGAGAAATCAATCCAACAGCTGTAAGATGAAGCAAAGAGAAATAATGTGTGAGTAATAGGAATAAGTGAAACAGCAGGAGGCAACACAAATGACATAAAAGAATATTTGGAGAAATAATAGCGAAAATTTCCCAAGCATGGGAAAAGATATTAATGTGCAGGTAAATGAAGCATATAGAACTCCAATGAGCCACAGCCCAAATAAAACCACCCCCAGACATATAATAGACAAAATCGCAGATATGCAGCAAAAGAACACAATATTAAAAGCTGGTACCCCTTTGACACAAAGAGACAGGTCAATTGGACTAAAACCTGGCAAAGATATAACAGACCTGAACCAAATGTGAGAACAAATGGACTTAGTAGATCTTTACAGAGTGTTTCACTCCACAACACCAGAATACATATTTTTCTCAGCTTCACATGGGTCTTTCTCTAAAATAAACCACATTCTAGCCCATAGAGCATACCTACCTAAATGCAGAAGGATTGAAATCATGCCATGCATATTATCTGACCACAATGCAATGAAATTGGAAATTAATGACAAAGAGAACTCCAAAAACTCCATAAACACTTGGAAATTAGACAACAACCTCCTGAATAACCGATGGATCACAGAAGAAATTGAAAAATACCTACAAACAAATGAAAATGCAAGTACAACTTCTAGGAAACTGTGGGATGCAATGAAAGCAGTCCTCAGAGGGAAATTTATAGGAATGAACTCACACATAAATAAAACAGAAAGAGAACAAATAAATAGCCTAATGTTGCATCTCAAAATTTTAGAAAAAGAAGAACAAGTCAAGCCCAAAGGCCAAAAAAAGGAGGAGATTATAAAGCTTAGGGCAGAAATTAATGCAATTGAGACAAAGAAAACTCTACAAAAAATAAGTGAATAAAATAGTTGGTTCTTTGAAAGAATAAATAAAATTGATACACCTCTAGCCAACCTTATCAAAAAAAGAAAGGAAAGAACTCAAATTCATGCAAAAAGAAATGAAAACAATGAAATCAGTACAGATCATTAATTCAATAGATCATTTATACCTACTTTGAGAATCTTTACCCCAATAAGATAGAAACTCTGAAGAAATTAACAGATTCCTAGAAATGTATGAATTACCATAGTTGAACCAGGAAGATACAAAAGCCCTGAACAACCCAATATCAATTAATGAGATTGAAAATGTCATTAAAAACTTACCAACAAAGAAAAGCCCAGGCCCTGATGGATTCACAGCAGAATTTTGTAAAACATTCAGTGAAAATTTAATGCCAACACTCATCAAACTATTCAATGAAATTGAAAAGGAAACAATTCTCCCTAAATCATTTCTGGGGGCAAGTATTATACTAATACCAAAACCAGAGAGGGACCCAAGCAAGAAAGAGAACTATCGACCAATCTCCCTAATGAACATAGATGCAAAGATACTCAATAAAATACTAGCAAATAGAATGCAGTGAATCATAAGAAAAATTACACACCATGACAAGGTTGGATTTATTCCAGGAATGCAGGGATGGCTCAATATTTGCAAATCAATTAATGTAGTATACCATATCAATAGAGCCAAAGACAAAAACCACGATTATCTCAATAGATCCAGAAAAAGCTTTCGATAAATTCCAACATGCATTCATGTTAAAACCCTAGAAAAAATAGGAATACATAGCCTCTACCTCAATCTAATCAAAACCATCTATGACAAACCAACAGCCAACATCATACTAAATGGACAAATCTAAAAGCTATCACTTTAAAGACAGGAACAAGACAAGGATGTCCACTGTCACCACTACTATTCAACATAGTTCTGAAAGTATTAACCAGAGCAATTAGAAAAGATAGCGAAATAAAAGGAATAAGGATAGGAAAGGAAGACGTAAAACTATCATTATTTGCAGGTGATATGATACTTTACATGAAAGACCCCAAAAACTCCACAAGAAGACTCCTGGAATTAATGGACAAATTCAGCAGGGTAGAAGTCAAAACCCAAAATTCAATAGCATTCCTATACACAAACAACAAATAGACTGAAAGAGAAATTAAGAAAACCATACCTTTTATAATAGCATCCAAGAAATTGAAATATTTAGGAATCAATCTAACAAAAGAGGTAAAAGATCTATTCAATGAAAACTACAGTACTCTGAAAAAAGAGATTGAAAAGGATTTCAATAAATGTAAAACATTCCCTGCTCATGGTTAGGAAGAACCAACATTGTGAAAATGGCCATATTACCAAAATTGTTGTATAGATTCAATGCAATTCCCATTAAACTACCATCAGCATACCTCACAGATCTAAAGAAAATATGCCTTAAATTCATCTGGAACCAGAAGTGACCCAGAATAGCAAACACAGTTCCAGGCCACAAGGACAAGTCAGGTGGAATCACAATCCCTGACCTGAAATTATACTACAAAGCTACTGTAATAAAATCAACTTGGTACTGGCTCAAAAACAGACCTGGGGATCAATGGAACAGACTGGAAGATACAACCACAATCACAAACACACTTAGCCACCTAATATTTGACAAAGGTGCCAAACAATCTCACTGGAATAAAGACAGCTTCTTTAATAAATGGTTCTGGAAAAATTGGCTTTCCACTTGCCAAAGACTGAAAATAGACCGAAGTCTATCACCATGTACCAAACTCAAGTCAAAATGGATCATAGATCTCAATACTAAAACAGAAACACTAAACCTATTGGAAGAGAAAGTAGGTAAAAATCTTGAAGGCATAGGAGTAGGCAGAGAGTTCATGAACAAAAATCAAACTGCAAGGGAAACACTTGAAAGAATCAATAACTGGGACCTCATCTTACTGAAAAGTTTTGCACATCTAATGAAATCACCCACAGAGAAAAACAAAACCCACAGATTGGGAAAAAATCCTAACTGGCTGTCCCTCGGACAAAGGCCTTGTATGTAGAACATACAAAGAATTAAAAACATGAACCTGTCCAAATTCAAAGACCCAATCCAGAAATGGGCATTTGAGATGAATACCCACTTCTCAGATAAAGAAATACAAATGGCAAATAAATATATGAGAAAATGTTCTACATCTTTAGTCATTCGAGAAATGCAAATAAAAACAACATTGTGATTTCATCTCACCCCAGTAAGATTGGCCAGCGTCAAGAAATCATCCAATAACAAATGCTGGTGAGGCTGTGGGAGAAATAGGAACTCTTCTGCACTGCTGGTGGGAATGCAGATTGGTGAAACCACTGTGGAGATCGGTTTGGAGATTCCTTAGCAAACTTGGTCTAGAGGTCCTATTCAACCCAGGTATTCCCCTCTGGGTATTTTCCCAGAAGATCCGAAAACATCATATCACCGTGATATATGTGCACCCATGTTTATAGCAGCACAATTTGCAATAGCTAAATCGTGGAAGCAATCCAAGTGTCCATCCACAGAGGACTGGATTAAAAAACTGGCATTTTTACACAATGGAATATTATTCGGCTATAAAGAAAGACAAACTAGAGACTTTTATAGGCAAATGGTCATGGTTAAAGACCATACTCATAAGTGAGGCAAATCAGATGTGCATATGCAAGTAGCATATTGCATCATTAGTGTAGGAACCTGGAGGTGGGAATATGAATTAGGAGGTATGAAGGCAGGCTGCTCAAAAGTAAAGAGCAATCAGGATGAAGGGAAGGAGAAGAGGAAGAGGATACCTATGTAAGCATGTATATATGTGCAGGATGGCTAACATGATTGCACTATTATCTCATGTCATTTTGATGTAAGGAACAATAAATGATTGATTGTTTAATCAATCTTGTATGTCTGTATTATGCTGAGCATACACTTTGAAGTTATCAATGTGTAATACAACAACCATTGTTGATCCCCTGCCACCTTACCTGTTGTTCAGTTTTTGTACTTGTTCTTGTGCTACCGTGTGTCTGTTTGTTAATGTTTTTGTTCTTTTACTTTTAAAATTTAAAAAAATACCTGCAACTTTAGAAATATGTTAATTTCTCTAAATATTAGGCTTACTTTACCAATACAGAGATATTCTTTCTTTGTTATTGTGCTACTAGAACACACTGGATCAAAATCACTTTGAAAAGTGACATGGATTGCCTGTTTATAAACCATAGTGGCGTAAGGGTTTATATGTATATTTTTCTAATGAAAAATTGTACCGGACAGTTGTAAAAATCCAAGAGAGACTGCTCAAGACTATTGCAGTAGTGGTCAAGTTTATTTTAGTGGGAGAACTATTAAATACAACGCTAGCAAAATATAAGGTAGAAGAGATTTAAATGCTCAGGGAGGTAATGGAAAAGTACTAGATGATTTGTTGTTATTGTTCTTTGTTTGTTTGAGGCAAGTTTTCATGAAGGTCCCCAGACTGGTCTCAAATTTCTGGGTTCAAGTGACTCTCCTGCCTCAGCCTCTTGAATACTGAACTATAATAAGTGGGAGCCCCTGTGTCCAATCTTAAGTAAGAGCTGTGTACCCCATAGGAGGTATGAGCTGCGTCTTTCTTGATGATTGCAGAGGATTTACATATGAATGAAAAATGCAGAGAAAGTATTTATAACTGAAAATTTTCCACAGTGAAAGCTCTAAGAAAATAAAAAATGAGGAGTGAGGTTATGGGCTCATAATTATGAAGAAAATAACATTAAGAACACTTTTGGTTGATGTATGTTCATCTAGTAAAACTTGATAGGCAGAAACAAGCATCTGAACCTGGAGTCACAAATCTACCTTCTGTGCTGTTTCTGTCACTGACCCACATTCTTCCATCCCCGCTACTTTACACCAACGTTGGTGTTTTTGGTGTTTGACTTAAATTCAAAATTAATAACAAAAAGATAAACTTCTACAGTGAGTGTTTTTCTCCAAATTTATTGTCATGTGTATTCAAAAGAACTTAATGTGATGACAAATATATCAGGTTTTATCCTTTAATTTAGGTAAATACACTATTGACAAATTTCTTCAGACACTGTGCTCAAGAATGGACTATTATGTATGCCGAGTTGCCTGCTTCTGGAGAAGCACAAAATCTTTCCCGAGTCTTTATTCAGTGATGTAGTTGACAGAGGTTTTTGAATGTCTGGATCCCTTTCTCAGAATCTTGTAGTTTGATTGCATATTTGAACTGAGCGTTGCTACCTGGCACTTGTCTCATCTGGCAAGGTTGGTCTTTCACCACCCTAAAATATTGAATGTTGGCCATATTTTATGATCTAGCCAGTGACATAGGCATTGAATGAATTAGTGAATAATGAGGTTCATAGTTGAGTTTCTCACAATTCATAATAGTGAGACATTATAAAAACAGCAATTCTATCGACTGCATTTAATTCTCCACAATTATCTTTATCACACACCTGAAATTACTTGCTTTTTAGAGCAACCATATTGGTTTTGTAAACTTGGCCTTAGTGCAGGAAATAAAATGAGCTTGAGCAATTGTGTGACGTTTGAAAATTTGTGCAGAGGGTAAGGGTTAGAGCTGGTTGCAGATGTCTGTTCTGCAGGATAGAAGAAAGAGTACAGGGTACTACAGGAAACGCAAATTTTAGCAGCGCATTATATCTTGTGTTCCAAATAGCTTCATTTAAATTAATTCAAAAGCTAGGAATTTTCTTCTTGCGTGAGAGGCATTTTGAGAAACTAGTGAAACAACATGGATGAAAACTGCCGTGAATAGCTTACACGCAGGTAGAGCTCCGTTTACAGAATTGCCTTTTCAGTTTTCACCTTCTCTTCTTTCCTCCTCCTGCCGGGAGCCAGTTGTTCTTTACTTCACATCCTGCGCTTTCTGATAAAAAGCGGGATAAGAAACCTTAATTGTATCTTACAATTTAAAGTCAATAATTTCTTTTAAAAAATAAATATTCACTGTGTATTTTGACCACACGTTGTATACAAATGTGATTTATTTCCATGGGTATTTGTGAGATTTTCACTCCATTATTTTAAATGTTCAATAAATGTTCATCTTACTCCATTACTTTCCACTGGGATTTTAAAAGGCACTGATATCAAACTCAGATTTTATAGGTAAGTCTTCCTATTTTTTTTTTACACAAAGGACAACAAGTTTCACAGGAAGTTGCTTGGCTAAAGTCACCCCAAGTGTTCAAGTCATAATTAGAATTCAGGTTGAGTTTTTAACACAGAGCTCTTCTCTATCTCCTGCTGTTTCTTGTTGCAGGTTACGAACAGTATATTAGAGTTGAAGTTGGGATAAAAGAGCCCTAGAATTTAAGGTAAGGTGGTGTACAAGGAATGAACTAGTTGAAATCGCTCATTTTGAAGATCTTGTTATGAGAGAAAAAGTGGAACTGAGATGTGGCTAATCAATGGGTGCGTGTGTGTGTGTATATGCACACACACTCAATGTTGTAGAAAGGTGAATTTTTGGAGACTTTACATCAGAGAGGAACAGATCAGTGAGTTAGAAAAATATAGTTTCTTCAGATATGAAACCGAGAGGCAATATTGGGAAAGGAGTTTGGCAGAGGGAAGGGAACACTCAGAGGTAAGAAGCAGCTCACGTAGTCTAGAAGCCATAACCTTCAATCCTGCTTCTTGAGAGCACCTCCTATATTTACAGCAGCATGGTGATTAGAGTCCCATGTTTATGGGTCCTGTTCCAAGGTATTAAATATTGAGGCAAGGGAGCAAAAGGGCTGGACGCCATGATTCATGCTGGAGAACTGTGCAAATTTATTAGCAGAGATTAATTACATCAGTTTGAATGGTTATTTAAAAGTGAATCAATAGAGTGACCCAATTCTTTAGTATTTTGACAATGTTTCATCTTCTGATATGCAAATGCAAGATCAAATAGCTCATTGTGTTTTAAGGGTTCCATAATTCCAGGCAGGAGTTGGAGAAATGCAAGACAGAGAAAGAAACTTCTCTTTTGCAGGCAAAATGTTCACTTTTATTAACTTCAAATTTAATGTAATAAAGAGAAAATATTTATCATGACATAGATATTACTATATTGAATTTTGGTTTCGGTCTGACTGAAAAGAGCTTTCAATCATCACTCACACTGTCAAAAGAAAAAGGTAGAAAAAATAACCAGAGATGATGTGGTTAGGATGCCCAAGAAAACTGACATTTCAGGGCAAATTCACCCCCCAGACCCCAAGTCTGGAGACACAAAACAATCCAGAAACTAATGGCTCAGGTCTGTTTACACTGGAGTAGAACCATTCCACTCAGAGACTGCACAAAACATGGAAATGTTAACTTTGACAAGAATCCAGAGATTGCAAATGGATTAACATTGAGTGACACTATCCTGGGCCCAGCACTAATGAGGGGAAATTAGTCATGTTTTTCATTTTCAGGAACTCAACACAATCTTTCAAGGAAGATTTCCTGGAGTGGGGAAGAGAAGAAACTCATTATGAGGTAGGTCTAAAATATTTTTCAAAACAGAAGCCTATGTTTTACAGATAAAAATAAATTACCAGGTTCTTAGGGCTGGAGATAGAGCTCAGTGGTACAAGTGCCTGCCTGGCAAACACAAGGTCCTGAGTTCAATTTCTGATAAAAAAAAAAAAAAGGACTATGTTCCTCCCTAACCCCCCAGGATAAAGATACTCCTCCCTCTCTATGTCTTTGTAAGTTTCTAAAAATTTCATTTACAGGAAACTAAACAACTTAGGCCCACTGAGCAACTAGAATTTAATCCTCACAATTAAATGCTTCCCCTCTGTCACACCATGCCACCACCACAGAGTACCCCACTATGACATAGTGAGTTACAGGTAAAAGAGCTTCAAGATGTGAAGATGTGGGCTATCACTGGTGAGGACATAGAGATGCACAAGGTCAACAGACAGACAGAAATAAGGACAAGCAAAGAATTTACAACTTCTGAGATTTGTAGTTTTGACAAGCATTAAAAGCAGCCCAGTTCCTCACAAGATTGATATGGATCCTATCACCAAAGCCTATGTGCTTACTACTTCATATCATATGTCATGCCTCAAGCAGCATAGCTTTATAAGCATGCCAAGACACGAGCAAAAGCATAGTCTGAAGAGATAAAGCAACAATTTAAAGTAGACTCAAGTATGAGAGAGATGCTGGCCTTATCAAGCAAAGAATGTCAAAGAACTATGATTAATGTTAAATGCTCTAATGCAAAAGACAGACAGCATATAAAATCAATGCATAATTTAAGCAGAATTAGGTACCCTAAGACAGGAAATGGTAAAAGTAAAAAATATTCTCACAGAAATTTTAAAATATGCTTATGATGTTCTCATCAGGGAAACTGACACCAATTAGCCAAGAGCTCAAAGATAATGATGTAAAATTTTCCTGAGCTGAATGCAAACAGGAAAAAGCAAGAAAAAAAGAACAAAACATCCCAGAACTATAGGAGAATTTCAAAGGATATGACATATGCTAATTGGATTAACAGAAGAGAGACCACATCAGAAAAATATTAAGCATAATCATTGCCAAGAATTTTCCAAAATTAATGACGGACACCAAACTATAGTTCAGAAAACTCATAGAAGACTAAGGAAAGATTTTATGTTTATAAATTACACTTAAATATATCACATTCAAACTGAAGAAAAGAAAAAATATTAGAAGAAGTTGTGGGTAAAGCGAAGGAAACACCTTGCCTAAACAGAAACTAAGGAGATAATTAGAGTGAACATCCAGGAAAAGAAATGAGTTAACACACAACAAAAGACATGAATCAGTCGTGTACATAATTAAGTGTAAGGAGTCAATCTACAAAGACTATGATGTATATAGTCACAACTATATGGTGATCTGTAAAATGCAAAACAGTGGACATAGTGGAAAAATTAGTTGCTGGAGACCTTCCACTGCCAGTTCCTTGACAAAGTCAGGACTGGCAGTGGGTATCTGCAAAGCAGGGACTACATAGGATGGGTGTGTTGCCTCTTCTTTCTACTCTCTATATTAATCATAGCTTTCCAGATATTCATTGTGCTATTGATAAAGGAAGGTTGGGGATCTGAAGGATCAGAACTGAAAGTAGTTAAGGAAACAGAGCCCAGAATAAAAGGCACCCTTTCAGGGTTGAAAGAGGAGGTGGAAGCCACCACGGAGATTTGCATTGGTCCCCTACCTCCTGTGTAGTGATGTTTACCCACCAGAATGGGAGGGAGCACCCCTCAAACCTTAGTGCATGGGAAAATATTAGGTGAACCTCAGTGCGTGTGTGTATGCTGAACTGGCCCTAGATGGAGATACTGTAAATGTAGGTTCTGTTGTCCACTACACAAGTGAACAATTCTGTGAAATATTATACCTAATCAAGAACCTCTAGTGACTGATCTTTCTGCTTCCTTTTTTAATGTGGTTTAGAAAGGTTGATTCCCTGCTAGGCTTGCAGTCAGATGGTTGGTCAACCATGTCTGAATATGTAATTACAATAGAAACCTCATTGTATCTAAGCAAAAACTGTTTAACATGCTAAGTTGCATACATAATTGCAAAAGTATGTAATAAAGCAAAGAACATTTCTCTGTGTCAGATGAGTTTTGCTCCCCTGTCCCACCAGAAGGACCACTGGTGTTTGTGTTGTTTATCTCTTTGCCTGCCTCATTCCCTCCTACAGGAATCTCCTGGACCTGCTGCGGCAGGACCACAGCCATTAGTGGCTGTGAAGGATTTGGGGAAAAATATGGAGGGTCAAGGGAGTGAAGGATTGAGCATTTGGAGAGGTGTTGACTCTATCCTGTATGATACTGTAATGGTTGCTATGCTTTTGCTCAAGCCCACAGAAATTGACAGCACAAATAGTGAATCTCAATATATTAAGAATCATTGAGAGTTTAAGAAACCCCAAAATGGAATGTGGAATGTGACAAAAAATTGTCTTTATTGTAAATGTGTGAATCAACCTCACTGAGTTATGGGAGAAAAGTTGCTGCCCCAACTATTGTTGGAAATGAATGGGAATGCGAAGGCTAAAGGGCTAAATGGTGAACATGAACACTATATTCTGATTAATAAACTTATTTCCCATGGGATACAGCTTAACAGTTCTGCAATGGCTGCACATGTCTACTAGACAGAAATAAGCAAATGAACAGAAAGTACACGATGTGGCAGATTTTTTCCCCTTGAAGTGGGAGAGTGTAAATAAACAAGGAGGGAAGGCTAGGATGATCTACATGATCGACAGGGGATCAGATTCAGAACAATGAGTACAAACTCAAGTTTATTTTAATTTAGACACAGACATTTCAACATGGAAATATTTGTAGATATGTGCACAAAGTTAGAAGACACACTCCAACATGTATCAGCTAACAGCAGCAGTAAGCCGCCAAGTAACAAATGAGGACACCCGACCCCCTGATTCTGGTTCTTAACCCCATTACCCAATAAACAAAACCAAGGATTCATAGAGAAACTTTTGGTTCCGGAAGTGGGCAGGAAATAGGCAAGATGATGGAGAAGCCTTCTAGTGTGAGACAGTAAGGAAGGGCTCAAAGCCAAATAAGAATGTTGCTGATAGTGGTTGTCAGGAGATAAACAGGGACTCGTTGAAAGTACTTCCCAGGGCCCAAACAGGAAGAACATGAACAAAAATCAAATGGTATTATCTTATAGCCCAAGTATAAAGTTAGTATCTGTGAGTCCAGCCTGGTATAAGTAAATGGTAAAAATAAATTCGTGAGAAGAAATACTCTTGCAAAACTCCAAAAACCTTCCTAGAGACTGTTCTCAAAAGGAGTGAATCCTGGCTTCCCCTTTATGAGCGAAACATGCATGTAACAACTTCTTTTTATTATTGCATGTTTGCCATGCATGACATATACATTCGTGGTGGAGGGGATTTTATATCTTGATCCATTTTTACTTCTTTTTCCCCTCCACTGCTCCTCATTGCCCGTAATCTCAACTCCCCTTCCTGTCTCCACAAAACCTCTCTCTGTTTCCTGTTATCTGCCTTCTAATTTGCTGTTTAAATTACTTGTACTTTGAATTTCTCTTCTAAGAGAAACCATGATATTTAGCTTCCTGCGTCCGATTTATCTCAGCATTACGGTCTCAAGGTGCATCCGTTTTCCTGCAAATGACTTGAATTCATCCTTTATGGCTGACTAGTACTCCAATATATATCACATCTACTGAACACCAGCTGCGCTAGAAATAACACCAACAAGCTACAAATGAGATTATACTATGCTATGCTAAAAGGCTTGTGCATGACCAAAGGAACAAACAACAGAATGAGAAAACTTACAAAATTGGGTGGAAAATTTCTAGCTATTCCTCAGAGAGGACTAGTGTCTAAAATATATAAAGAATGTAACTTACTTCTGAAGAGCATAGGGTGGAAGGGGGTTGAGAATGGAGGAGACAATATTAGGATGAGAATACCTGACATTTGCTATGTCACTTAAAGAACCAGTCTTTATCAATCGTGATAAATTGTGTTAATAATACGCATTCTAGATGTCCATGATACAAATGTTTCTTTAAGTGTTCTTCCTGTCAGAATCTTATAACTTCAGTCTAATTGTAAAATTCTACCTAGAACTGCAGAATACTCACCAAAATGCTTGACAACAGTACAACTCAGAACCGTCGAGGTAATCAAAAGCAGCAAAACTGAAAAACTGCCACAACTAAGTGGGGCCTAAGGAAACGTGATAATTAATTTAAATCTTGTGTTCCAGATGGGGTCCGAGAAAAGAAAAGGAATATTAGTATAAAACAAAGAAAATGTGTAGCATGGATCTTAGTTAATAATACTGTATAAATATAGGTTCAAGAATTCTAAGCAATATACCACGCTAAGGCACTTGTAACAGGGCCTGCTGTGTAGAGGTATGTGGGGTCTGTCCTTACTGTCTTTACAATTCTTCTGGAAGCCTAAAACTGCTTGCAAATAAAGGGTTCATTAAAAATAAGTTTATCGACTACTGGCAAAATATCAACCATCCAAAAACCTAATCTAGAATTGAGGAGTCATTCTCTTTTCCATATTTTTCAATGGAACATATATCATCAGGCTTGAATTCCACTTCCATTTCTGCCTGATGGATTTTTCCCTGTCTGTCATGTGTGTGTCAGCTCTTCTCATTTGGTTACATCTTCCCGAACTATTAAAAAAGACTTATGACTAGCTCCATTTCACCTGTCTCATAATTAAAAGGATTTTAATTAATGGCTTATAAATGAATAAAAATTGAAAGACTTGAGCAGTATTTTTGTCAAAAAGTGAAAGTTATTAATTTAATAGGTTTGATGATCATCGAGATATTTGTCAAAGATGAACACAGACTAAGAAGAAAAGTTTAAGAAGGCTGTTTACTTTCTGACCTATGGCTACAGGTGAGCTGTTAACCTTCCTCATGTTTTCCTAGAAATATTATTTCTCTAAGTTCATTGCCAAAATAAAATTTACCTTATTGGCTTACAACTACAACATTCTGTCAACTGCTTTGACTTTTAGGTATTTAGGTGATTGCCACTGCTTATTCTTGGCCTTGATGTTTGTTCCATGTGTTGACAAAAAATAAATAAATAAAATATTCATGCTAAATACTTGATAGTAACTTGACCTTTGAGGAATTATGTAAGTTGTCATTATCTCTTAGAGCTAGAATAAATTCATGAGGTAGTAGCAACTGATACATTGTTTTATTTTAGAATGTATCCTTTAATGAATGCTTAAAAATCATGTAGAATTCCTAGATTGTCTATGGATGGTTTTTGTAGACTTGGACACAACATATATAAATATACATTGATTGGAAATTATCAAAGGCAGCTCTTTGTGATGGCATTTAAATATGGCCTCTAATCCTCTTTTGCATTTCTATTAGGCTTTCTCAGTTATTATGCGCTCCAAGGAAAAATACCAGTCCCTTCCTAAATATTTAAGCTCATTCATTCTGAGGGGTCGTACACGTAATGCACAAAATGAAGACAAGCTACGCTGGTTATCTTAGTTGTTCAGATTCACAAAATCGCCTTGTTCCCAGGTGCAACATTCACTGGTCTTCTGTGTTTTGAAAAAAAATTTGTTTCAGGCTGTGAAGCTTTGTGTTTTTAGTTGGTCGGAGCATTTGACAAAGGAGCCTGAGGGAACGCTGTGGACATATTTGATTCTGAAGCTTGCGCTTTCTCACCTGGAAGAGAGTTAAAACGGCATCGTCCAAGAACGACACTAGCAGACTTCAAAACTACAAAGCTGAAAAAGCAGCCTTTGATTTTTCTTATCTTCCCGGCAGGCATGCTTATCGGAAAAGATCCGGCGTGCAGAGTTAATGCTACCAACAGGACTGCCTTCCTCAGCCACCAGCCACTGTCTAGGGCAGTCTATTCTTTCACTGTTCTGAAACAAGGGGTAACTTCTGCTACTTTGTATTTCTCACCCTACCCGGCATTTGTGAATACCCACTGTGGAGGCAAGAGCAAAACTGAAGCCAGAAAAAAAATCCAGCATACGCTTAAGGAGAGAACTACTTAAATGGAGAATAGGGCGGAGGAACATGTAGATGCAAAGAAGGAATAAACGATACTGACTAACAAAAAGGACGTGTGTAGGGGGAACTGGGTACAAAAGAAGTGAAAATAAATGAAAGGTGGAAGTAAATTGATAAAGTATTCACAGACCAGGAACAGTGAAGGTATAGAAAAAGGAACTCACACAATGAATGAGCGTTTCAGGTAGAAAGAAAAGGACCAGCTTTCGAACAGCCGGAAGCACTCTCCAATGGCACTAATCCCAAGGCAGCCGTGACCTCGGAGCCCAAGACGCAGGCTTTGTGCTTTCCCAGCCTTACTCCCAGCTCCCACAGCCAGTCCTGGAAGTCTTGCCGCTGTCTCAGTGTCACTGTACCTAGCCTGAGGAGTCCATGAGGAGCCTCAGGCTGCCTTGGTGACAGCCAATCAGTGTTCATTTGCCTCCACATGCCTGGTAACCACTGGGTTAGTGTAAGTGGTGTTCAAGTAAATCCTGGGGAAGTGTGTGGTGCGTGGTGTGTGTGTGGGGGGGCAGGGGGGGTGTTAGGCAGTCTTCAGGCAGCAGTCTCCAATGGAGGATTCAGATGAGAGCAGAACAGGGAGGCTGAGCAATCGAGTCTCACATTCTTTACCTTATGAAGCTGAGGAAGTCTGCATGTCGCTTATGTATCATAATGATGCTTCAGTAGCATGCAAGCAAACCCGCTGTTTCTGTTCCTTGCCTTCTCTTGGGTTCCGCTTTTCTTTTCTAAATGCAAGGGTAAGGTGAAGAGGTCTGAAGAATTTCAGTAACCTGCTTTTATAACTTCAGTCCACTTCCACCTACTAAACTACAAGAAAAATAGAGGATGGGAGCTTTCCTCCCCAGGGGAACATAGGCCAGAGGTCAGAACGGCCTTTCCATTGCTTTCTCTTGGACCTCTTTGGAAGGAAAAGCACTGCTATTGAGTCATGATTCAGCGGGGGCTGTCATTAGTGACAGACCAAACAGCCGGGTGCCACAGTGTGCCACTGGCTTCCCGCCTTCTGTTCCAGCTGCCAGGAAGTGGGGGAGGGGAGAGGGCTGAGTGCTTGGAGGAGAGCCAAGGGGAGTGAGAACAGACAGGCTCTCTGCTGCAAAGAGCCAGCGCAGCTGGGTCCATCGAGCAGCTCCACAGTGCCCACCATGGTACAAGAGGAGGTGGGGTGCAATTGGCCAGGGCAGGTTTTATTTTTTTTTTAAACTTAGGCACATATTTTAAGGTAGCACAGACTGTGCACCCCCTGAAAGGATAATATATCATGCCAAGCAATCTGATCATTTCATTTTATTGTTGGTTTTGGAAAAGGAAACATGCACGTTAGCTGAAAATTAAAATGATAATAGCTGTAGATGTTGAAATAATGTTTGTGAATCATGCTCAGCCTACGTAACGTGATGTGGACAAGGTCATTGTCAAACTGTACACTTCTTGCCATTAAAGCATAATAAAGTACGCTAGGCTCAGTGGCACAGACTTATAATCCGAGATATTTAAAAAAGTGGAGGCAGGAATATCTGGAGTTCAGGACCAGCTGGAGCAATTTAGCGAGTCTAAGTAATAAAATGAAAAGGAATTTAAGAGGCTGTGTACATAGCCCCATACTCGTTGGGTTCGATCCCCAGTACTGAAAAAAATTTCCTTTTCCTTACACTTTGCACAGACTAAAACACATCACGTTTTCGTCTTATGTCTTACCACAACCTGACAAGGCTGGCTTGGAAGAAGTATCAGCCCTTTTGTTCAGTTAAAGAAACTGGGACCTAGAGAGACTTCATTGCTGGAACATGATGCTTCTCCTTTGCCACCCTGTCCTGCCAGTCATCTCTTAACTACAACTGGGTAGAGAAGAGAAGAATCAATTTTCAACTGTAACATCTTCTAAAGGACCATCAGCCAATCCTAGGCTGAAGCTACTTGAGATTTGGATGGAGAACAGGTTCTTATTTTTCCAGCCTTCACTGATTATATTTTAAAAGCTGAGACTCCTCTTTTTCTCCTCTGATCACTAAATTTCTATGTGATGTCAGCTCTAGATTCCCCCTCCAGCAAGTGAAAGGCTTAGGGTTTTTCTTTTTTCTTTTCCATATCTCACTTCTCCATTGCCCACGGTCCTCAGGCCTTGGACAACGTAGCAGAAGAGACCAAGGAAGGAGAAGGGCAATAGAATGTTAAGCTCCTGAAGCTAGTGCAGCGCTGCTTTTTTCTTTTTATTTATTTACTATGACAATTGTCTGGGTGAAGTTTAGTCTAAAGAAAAGTCATCCCCTTCCAATCATAAAAGATTTAGAGATCACTAACCTAATGACTAGGAAGTTCTTTCTTCCGCTGATGTCCAGTTACTCTAAGCCTCTTACCAGTACTTTAGGTTTAGGTTGGAGTGGAGTAACTTTTCAGGATGGAAGGGTTCTATTGGTTCGTGTGAAAAAATGCAGTAATTTTGAGATCAAAACATCCCTACTCTTATAACAGGCAGATGTCCCAGCATGTGGCAGCATCCTTTGATTCTCCATTCACCAATGACATGAATGATGATATAAAGCGTGAGCAGTTGCCATCTTTACATCTGTTGCACTGGAGCATGCTTATTTATCTTCTAAGGCTCAGTTTGCCATCTCTAAAATGGGTTAAAATAGCTAGGCATAACATTGCGTAAAGAGTAAATAGAAAAATAAGAAATTGTTTAATGTATTCAGCCCAATACTTTAGCACCTATGGGTGCTCACATGTGATTAGCTTACTCTTCACTCGTTCATCTGACCTACTCCATCATCAGATTGTCACTGCATGTCACTCAATCTAGTGTTTTAAATTTTTTGAGATACTAGATCACTCTATCAGCAAGAAGTATTCATTTCTGGTTATGTAAGCCTGTGTTACAAACTCTCATACCTATAAAGACCAGGGAAGTAATATAAACTGATGAAATGAACCCGATACAATGTAACAAAGTAGGGTTTTTAGGCTGTTGTGTCTACTCCACCTAAGTCTTGTTTCTCTCTCACTTTGTCACTGGATTCAGTGGGTTCAGAAAGGCCGTATATCTGCATACTTATCAGAAATTACACACTTTAAAACGCTAGCTCATTACTTTAAACCAAAATGTTTTTGTGAGGCAAACTTGGCAAGCCGAAGAAGTGTTTATTATACTAATCTGAAACGTGAAGAGGTAAATAGGAAGATTTTGAGTTTATTGTATGTATGTTTCTAACTTACCCTTCTATACTATTAGACTTCAGGTCTTTGAGTAGCTATATTAATAGAAGAGTTAAGGACAGACCTAGAACACTCTGTCTTATCTACTTTTGTTCAGTATTCAAATGGGAGCTAATTGAATGGAGCTATTTCAGGCCTAGTTTCAGGTCTCAAATTGAAATCAACAGAAAAGTTGTGGTGAAGACAGTTTTAGTAACATATCTGTCCCAAATGGGAGTGATGAGCACCAATGTGTCCACGTCCAGGGAGAGTTAGGGGAGTGGCCAGTTGTGCCTGTGTAAGGTTAGGGTCGAAATTGTCCAAAACTGAGAAAAGTTAAGGGTTGTTCCTCATCTTTATGCAAAGTCTCCATGTGCTGAGCTGCAACAGGCCACTGCCACTTACCTGTGAATGAGCTGTTTCAGGGAAGATGTTCTGAAAACTTAAACTGTGTCAGACTCATTCAGAAGGCATTTGCCTTTATACTTTTATTTCTTTATTTATTCAAGTTATGAAACTTGCGAGTAAAACTTTTTTTTAAATATAAAACATATACAGAAACAAACACTCTACTTGGGGACAGTTTTCCCTTTGCTATTATGTGGTCACTTTTACTTTCAACTGTAATTTTTATATAACTGTTTCATTATCTGATGAAACAAATGTGAAAGGAAGTAATTGGGTTTCATATAAGCATATTTTATATTTATGAAATCTCTGGCAAGTAAACTCTGTGCTTTAACTTTTAACTCTTTGTTACTGTTTGTACTTTCTCTAGATTCTTTTACCTCTTCAGAGCAATGTTTGGAACTCTGCTTGACATTAGAATTGTAAGAGGAGCTTAGAAAAATATTGATGCCCAGGCCTAATACCTAATACCATCAGAGCAGAACTTAGACCAAAGTGAGCACTTCAAAATACTTTATTTTAAAATAACTTTAGCATTATAAAAGAGCTACAAAGGTAGCACACACTGATTCAGAGATCATCCATTTCTTATAGTACAATTATCAAAAGTAAGAAATCAACTTGAGTTCAACACTTTTGATTAAATTCTAGACTGTATTTAAAGTTCACAATTTTTTCAATTGGGGCCCTTTTTGTTGCAAAATTGAATCAAGGACTGTACCTCACATTTAGTAGTCATGATTTATGTTAGTTGCTGTCAATCTATGAAATTTTCTCAGTCTTTCTTTGCCTTTTCTTACCTTAACACTATTGAAAAGTTTTGGTAAGGTGTTTGGAAAATGGCCCTTGATGGAGGAGCATCTGTTTTCAAGAACTGATTGAGTGAAGTAGGGGAATAACATAGGGATAATGTGTCCTTAGAGCATCAGTGTATTTCATTACTTATTTTATTACAACTGATAATTTGGTTAAGGGGGTACCTATCAGATTTCTGACTGCTAATCTTGTTATCTCATGGATCTTGCCTGTAACAGGCACTTGTAATTGTGATGTTTTAGTGATTATGTTTCATTTTTTTCTTTCAGTCTATATTTATTAATAGTAATTCTTGTATAAGGGAGAGATGCAATGCCCCATATCTCTCTTCTATTTATTTAATAGTTTGGGTCAGTATGGATTCATGGATATTTGTTTTACTTTTGGGGTTGTAATCTAGTGTAAAAGGAAATTTATTATGTTGCACAAATAGATTCATGTTGTTAATCTCCTATTAACTTATTTTGCATTTTTGTATTATTGTTTTTTTCCTCTTTAAAATAAAAAGTCTGATCCTTTCTTTACTTTACTTCTTCTTTTCCATACCATAAGATACTCCAAACTTATATGTTCCCTGGCCTACTCCACACTATTCCAAGGAGATCTAGGTTCTTTAACTGAAGATTGAAATAATGAATCTGAATATGTGGGATCAGTGCTATTATTGCTCATGGCATGTCACCACTTGTAGGCCCACTTAGAAGACAAAGCTAGGAAACGTAAAAGGAAATTTATTATGTTGCTCAAGTAGATCCATGTTTGGTCACTGTGAATCCTACCAGGTTGGCTCCAGTGTACTTTCTTGTGCTTGTATTGTTTGATCATTTATGCATACCTGTATCTTGTAATCTGAGCAAACACTTTAAAAACACCAATAATAATATATAACCAATGTTAATCTCCTATTAACTTGTTTTGCAGTTCTGTATTATTGTTTTTTTCCTCTTTAAAATAAAAAATTTTGATCTTTTCTGACTTTACTTCTTCTTGTTCATACCATAGGATACTCCAAACCCATGTTTTTTGGACTTCCGGGAAGATGGTGACCAGGTGAGCAGCAGAGGGAATCTCTCCCAGAGACCGATCCTTTGCGCGTGGGTGCCGGGTCCGTGGATGCAAAATTACAACTGATCGGGCTGCTCTCCATGGCCTGAGCATTAAAGGGCCGGCTGAACAAGCCGCGTGGCGAGAAGTGGGTGGATCCTGAGAGCTGGGTGCCCCAGGGATCGGTGCTGTGCTTGGGATGCAGCTTGGCTCAAATCGCGTACAGCCGAGAGAGCGATTGTGGTGGGACGGATGCCTCCAGCTCCTAAACCCGATCGGCTAGGAGGCGGCTGTAACCAGGATTTGTTGGACGCAGCGGAGCAGAGGAAACTCAGAGAACGCACTACTGGGACAGATTGAGCCAATCTGGGCAGCGGTCCGGGATCCCGCTCACAGCCCCGCCCCCACAGCCGGCGCCATGCGAACTGTAGCAGCTGCAGTTGGTGGGATTTCTGAGTAGGGAAAAAGCTCGATTCAGGGAGATACATCTGAATGGCATTCCTGTCTGCACAATCCCAGGGTGAGTTGAGTGCGCGCTCTAACTGGTTTTTCCTGAGATGGGAAGAAGCTCTGCCCAGCGAGTGACATCAAAGCAGCTTTAAGGACTGCGGGATCTACCGGGTAGGAAGAGCTAGCTAGGCACCCTGATGGGATTTGTGAGGGGGGAAGGAGCTCTACCCAGGGAGGAACACCTGAGTGGCCTGTCTGCAAGACCCCTGGGGCGGTGAGCTGTTTATACGCCCCAGCCAGGTTGTGCAATAGGGAGTAGAAGTGGAAATCTCAGCAGACAGCTTAAGGGACATTCTCCCAAAGAGAAGGAATCATTGGAGCAGCCTCTGCAGCAGATCTTTGCCTACTGAACTGCCTGGGGAATTTATAGCTCCACTTTTTGAATCTGATACCCAAAAATGGGAAAACAGAGGAACAAAACGCAGTCTCAAAACTCAACCCTACCCAGAAAAAGTTTTGAATGTGAGGATACAGGGGAACCAGGAACCCACATAACTGCAAGTTATGAAACGATTGCATCTGAAATGAAACAACTCCAACAGGCCATAAAAGAGCTTAAAGCAGAAATAAGCCACATACCCACAATGATTTCTCAGACAAAAAACAAACTGAAAACAATGATGGAAGAAATGTTCTGTTCACATAGAGAAGAAATAGACAAAAGACTAGAAGAAAATAGGAAACATGTGGAAACGTTAAAAGAGCAATTTAGGAATGAATTACCAATAATGAAACAGGTCCAAAGAGAATGCCAGGATTTGAAAACTAACGCTGAAAGCATGCAAAACCGTTCAAATGAAACCAAAGATAGAATTTCAGAACTTGAAGACAGCATGGCAGCTTATGAGCGTGAAAGGAAGAATCTCATGATAGCATCAAAGACACAAGAAAAGTCAATCCAACAGCTGAAAGATGAGGCAAAACGTAACAATATTCGAATTATAGGAGTGTGTGAAACAGCAGGAGATCTCACAAACGATATAAAAGGAATATTTGATGAAATAATAGCAGAACATTTCCAAACAAGGTAAAAGATACTGAAGTTCAGTTAAGCGAGGCATATAGAACCCCAATGATCCATAACCCAAAGAAAAACACACACAGGCATATAATAGTCAAGATCCCAGATATCCAGCAAAAGAACACAATATTAAAAGCTGCTAGAGAAATGAAATAGATCACCTATAAGGGAAAGCCCATCAGAATCACAGCAGATTTCTCAATGGAAACCATGAAATCAAGAAGAGCTTGGAGTGAGATACTACAGATTCTGAGACAAAACAACTTCCAACCCAGACTGATGTATCCTGCAAAATTATCCTTCAAATTCAATGCAGAAATAAAATATTTCCACGACAAAGAACAACTGAAGAACTTCATGAGTGCCAAACCAGCATTGCAAAAAGCACTAACAGATATTCTAGACAGAGAAAAAAGAGACCACAATCCCAAGAACAGCTATACAAATAACTCCCTAAACAGAACAAATAATTAAACAGTCAGCAAAAGCAGAAAAACTTCAAGTAAATAACATGACTAGAATAAGCCAACATATAACCATGATAACCATTAATGTAAATAGCCTCAACTCAAAAGTCAAAAGGAAAAGATTGGAAGACTGGATTAAGGAACACAACCCAACAATATGCTGTATACAGGAAACACATTTTACTCAAAAAGAAATCCACAGGTTGAAAGTTAAAGGTTGGAAAACAATTCTCCATGCAACAGGCCCCAAGAAAAAAGCAGGGGTAGCTATTATGTTTGCAAACAATGTAAACTTCAAACCAAAGTAATTAAAAGAGATAAAGAAGGCCACTACATACTAGTTAGGGGAAAGCTACAAGAGGAAGAGGTAACAATCCTAAACATTTATGCACCAAACAATGGAGCACCTAACTTTACAAGTCAAATCTAGACAGACATAAAAAATCAAATAACTAATAACACTATTGTAATAGGGGACCTAAACACCCCTCTGACGCAAAGAGACAGGTCAACCGGACAGAAACGCGGCAAAGAAATAACAGATCTGAACCAAAAGTGTGAACAAATTGACTTAGAAGATGTATACAGAGTGTTCCACCCCACAGCATCAGAATACACATTTTTCTCAGCTGCACATGGGTCTTTCTCCAAAATAGACCACATTCTAGCCCATAGAGCATATCTACCTAAATGCAAAAGAATTCAAATTATCCCATGCATATTATCGGGCCACAGTGCAATAAAACTGGAAATTAATGACAAAGAGAACTCCAAAAACCACATAAACACGTGGAAATTAGACAACAACCTACTGAATAACCAATGGGTCACACAAGAAGTTAAAGAAGAAATTAAAAATTACCTACAAATAAATGAAAATGTAAGTACAACCTATCGGATTCTGTGGGATGCAATGAAAGCAGTCCTCAGAGGGAAATTTATAGCAATGAAATCATATACAAAGAAAATAGAAAGAGAGCAAATAAATAAACTAATGATACAACTCAAAATCTTAGAAAAAGAGCAGCAAACCAAACCAAGAGCCCAAAGAAGGGAGGAGATTATAAAACTCAGGGCAGAAATTAATGCAATAGAGATGAAGAAAACTCTACAAAAAATTAGTGAATCAAAGAGTTGATTCTTCGAAAGAGTAAATGAAATTGATAAACCCCTAGCCAATCTTATCAAAAAAAGAAGGGAAAGATCTCAAATTCATGCAATAAGGAATGAAAAAGAGGAAGTCACTACAGATCCAAAAGAAATACAAAAGATTATTAATACCTACTTTGAAAATCTGTATTCCCATAGGATAGAAAATACAGAAGAAATGTACACACTCCTAGAAAGGTACAAATTGCCAAAATTGAATCAGGAAGACGTAAAAATCCTGAATAACCCAATATCAATTAATGAGATTGAAAACGTCATTAAGAACTTACCAACAAAAGAAAGCCCAGGCCCTGATGGATTCACAGCAGAATTCTATAAAACATTTAGAGAAGATCTAATGCCAACACTCCTCAAACTCTTCAATGAAATCGAAAAGGAAGCAACTCTCCCCAACACATTTCTGGAGGCAAGTATTATACTGGTACCAAAACCAGAGAGAGACCCAACCAAGAAAGAGAGCT
>PVLD010006258.1:0-82615 GCA_004027595.1 Dinomys branickii
AACATTACCCGTCCCCAAATGTCAACGGGATCTCTGTAGACGCAGGGATAAGGATGTTAGCAGGTACGCGTGGTAGCTTACAGTCTGAATACAGCCCTCCTCTCTGCACAAAACATTACCCGTCCCCAAATGTCAACGGGATCTCTGTAGACGCAGGGATAAGGATGTTAGCAGGTACGCGTGGTAGCTTACAGTCTGACAGTGAAGTAGGAGGCAGAAAAAGGAAGCAGACACAGGAGTCTTAAAAAATGAAATTTACCAAAGCGTATCAGTGTATCACCTATTAGCAGGCAAAGAACCCCATGCACGCCAGTAACCCCTGCATGATCGCTGATTCAGAGCATGAGTTGTAATAGCCGCTCAAATAATGTTAATATATTCAGTTCAATAAAACAGATGGGAGATCTTTATCACCTGCAGCTAAGCAGGGCCAGTGATGGTGGAGACTGACATCCGTGATAAACAGACATTGTGAGGGACTACTAGCCCCTCAGTGGCTTATGTACTGGAGACAGGATTTATGTGGGAAGGTACCTACATTTAGGAGTCCCAAGGACGAGGCTCCTCTCTCAGCTCCGTGACCTTGGACAATTTTAAGTCTTCTGAGTGTGGGAGATTATATGCCTGTCATCCTGAGAGCTATGAAGGCTAGATAAAAACACCTGTAAAATACCTGATGTGTTGAAGGTGCTTGATAAATAATAGCCCTTATTATACAGTAAATGAGTAGTAGTGTATAGCAATACAAATATGACCTCTATTTATATAGTACATGATTAATAGATGATACTTTGAAAAATACTCCGATGTCCTGACATGCAAATGTTCTCATATTCTGGCACTTGGAAGCTAAAAAGTTATTGACACACCCCGCTGGCCCGACCTTGGGGGTCTCCCTTGCCCACTCACAGACGGCTGGAAGGGTTTCTGCGACAGAAGGGAGGAAGAAAGATGCCCCGAATTCAGACAGCCTTCAAGGCCTGGAAGAGAAAAGTTGCTCAGAGTAAATGAACTTGACATCAATCAACTGGTAGTGTTACTACCATGCTGAACTTCCTCAACCCAGCATCAGCGCAGAGCTTGCCTGGTCCTGAGCTCCGCCGAAGCAAGCTGAACTTTGTACTAGGTCATATCTGGCAGAAAACCCCGCATCAGCAAGACAGTCAGGTATATGAAAGGTTTTCAGGCATCAGTTCGACCTCATGTTCAACTCCCAGCTTCTCCCTGCTTCATGTTCAGGCAGAACTGGTCAGTGTCCCGGCTTTGTACCTCGCTCACTCTATGGCCTTGTTACCCAGGGTAAATAAGTTGCAACTTGGAGAGAACGAAGTGACTTTTCTCTCAAAGTCTCAGTTTCCTTCCCTGTAAAACAGGGATAGTAGTAACTCCTATTTCTCAGGGTATTGCTTAATACATATAAAATATTATTAAACAAAACTTAAATGCATGTATTCAGTGACTATTAAACGTTAGTTGGCATATGATAAGAGCTTGAATGATACCTGTTCTTTTTATTATTGTTACCACTCCTGGGATAGTTTTGGGTAGAGATCTGATTGAATGTTACCCTGATAATCTTGGTCCTAAGTAGCAGTGCTCTTAATGATAGTTCATCTACTGGATGTACAGTAGTTTTACATTAATTCTTTTTTTTATTTTAAGAATAAAGGAAGGAAACATATTAACAACAGACATCCATTTACAAAATAGCATAAGAACAATACAAACAATACAGAGTTACAGACAAAGTACAGGAAATTAACAATGGTTGCTGTATTACTATTGATATCTTCAAAGTGGTTTCTCAGGAAAACAAATAGAGACATGCAATAGTGATCAAAGAAGTAATCATTAACTGTTCCTTTCAGTAAAGCAATAGAAGACAGTAGTACAACTGTTAGCTATCGTGTATCTACATACATATATAATTTCCTCTTCTTTCCCTTCTCCTTTCCCACAGCCCAGTTACGCATTACTTTTGAGCATTTTCCTTTCCTTTCATAATGTCTATCATACCTCCTAGTTTTTATTCACTCTTTCAGGTCCTTACATTAGTGAGACAACATGTTGCTTACCCGTGGAGGTCTTGTTTATTTCACTTACGAGTATGGTCTCTAGTTGTGAGCATTTACCTATAAAGGCCTCAATTTTACTTTCTTTATAGCTGAGTAATACACCACTATATAAAAATATCACAATTTGTTTATCCAATCCTCAGTGGATGGACATTTGTGTTGCTTCCACAATTTAGCTTACATTAATTCTTAAAATTAAATACCTGACTTTTGTTCTCATTATGTTTTTATTTTAAAGAGAAAAGAACAGAAACAAATGAACAAACACAAAGATATAAACAAAACAACACGAAAACAATAAAATGATACAGAATTTCAAACAAGGTGATAGGGAATTAACACTGGTTGTTGTATTACACATAGTGATCTTCAAATTGGTTACTCAGGGCTGGGGGGTATAGGTCAGTGGCATAAGCGCTTGCCAGGCAAGCGCAAGGTCCTGAGTTCGATCCCCGGTACCAGAAAACAAAAACAAAAACAAAAACAAAAAAAACAAATTGGTTACTCAGATAAGCAGATATAGTCATCTAAGATTGATCAAACAGTTATAAGCAAATTTTTCTTTTCTTTTTAAACAATAGTTCACACAATGTCATTTTCATCATAGTTATGGCATAGGAAGTGGACATTAACAATAAGAAGAAACTGCTGTGGAAATGACAAGCTCCTTTTTTTTGTTTTGAGACAGAGTCTCACTATGTAGTGCACACTGGCCTTGAACTCATGGCAATCCTCCTGCCTCAGCCTCCTGAATGCTAGGATTATGGGAGTGCAACATCACGCCTGGCATTTTTATTGATATATCCCAAGTGTGATTTTAAATGTTCTGGATTATTTATATTTTTCTTTTGTATAATTGCCTGTTTTAGAAGGTAATATAGTGGCACTTCAGTTCACGAACTTAATTTTTTCCACAATTCTGGCCACAAACAGAATTGGTTGTGACCTGAATCAAATTCAATGGTTAGGTTCAATGTTGACCTTATGGGGACACTTGATTTGGTTTGCAAGCAATTCAGTTTGTGAGCAGAATCATGTACTGAATTGAAAGCAAAATGGATCAAAGATTTAAATATTAGACCAGCAATAATCTTCTGGAAGACAAAATAGGTAAAACTGAAGTCATATGCATAGGCAAGGAGGTTCTGAACACAGCCCCAATTGCACAAGCAATAATACTGATAATCAAGAGGAATCACATCAAATTAAAAAGCCTAGGGGAGGGGAAGGGAAAAAAAGAAGAATTAAGATATACTGTGCACAGGTACAAATTCCCTGTGATGAATGTGGTCGGTACGCATGGCAAATATGTACAATGAGAATAAAGTTAAAAAATAAAAAGCTTCTGCACAGCAAAGGAAACCACCAATAGAGTGAAGAGGCAATTTACAGAATGAGAAAAATTTTTTGCCAGCTACTCCTCAAAGGACTAATATCTGGAAGACACAAAGAACTCAAAAAAAGGAGACACCCCAAATTGAAAGACCTGAGTAAAAAAGGGCATCTGAAATGAATAGACACTTTTCACATAAGGAAGTATAGATGGCCAATTACAGGAAAAAATGTTCAACATTGCTGGCTAATTGAGCAATGCAAATTAAGACAACACTGAGATTCCATCTCACTCCATAGAGAATGACTAAGAAATCAAATAACAACAAATGCTGGAAGAACCCTTTTGCATTGTCGATGGTAGTGTAAACTAGTACAAACACTACGAAAGTCAGGAGATTCCTCAAAAAACTAGAACTAGAAATTCCATCAGACCTAGGTACTGTGTTCTGCTCATAGGTATTTTCCTTTAACATATGATGTTCAAGACGTCATATTACAGTGACACTTGAATACCCATTTTTGTAGCAGCAGAACTCATAATAACAATAGCTAAGTCTTGGAAGTAGCGTATATTCCCATTAACAGATGAATGGACAAAGGAACTGTGGTATTTCTATACAATAAGGTATATAGTTTGCCATAAGAAGGGTAAACTTGAGTCATTTGTAGGAAATTGGATGTGCCTTGAGACTGTAACATTAAGTGGAGCAAATCAGATGCACAAGCTTAAATATCACATGGTTTCTCTTATATGAGAAACACAAGATACAAATAAAGTGGAAAATAAGAGACTGACAGATGAGACTGTGAGATGGATCTTTTGGCATATGGGATGGAAACTGAGATATGGAAGGGAAAAGGGAAGGAAAGTGAGATTTTAAAAAAGGGGGAGAAGAGCCAGCCTCGGTGACCTGTAAACCCAGCACTCAGGAGGGTGAGGCATGAGGATCACCATGAATTTGAGGCCAGCCTGGGCTACATAGTAAGTTCAAGGCCAGCCTGAACTGCATAGTGAGACCCTGTGCTCAACAAAGGAAACCAAAGCAAAGTAAAGCAAAACAAAACAAGTAACAAAAGGGGGATTGTGAAGCATTGTATACATGCCCCAAAGCCCTATGAGGGGCATGATAATTATGTACTACAAACACATAAGGCTATATAGTTGGATATACTGGATATATATATATCTCCAACAGATGCAGGGAGGGGGAGAAGGGGAGGAGAGGCAGGGATTAAAAAAAGAATTAAGAAATGTCATATACATGTACCTACTTCCCACAATGAATGTGATCACTATAAACAGGTACCCTTCAAAAAATCCCCACTGGCCAAAGCATGTGGACTGCGAAGTCTATGAATTACGTGAGCCCTACCCAGCAGGGGATCTTGGTGGTTTTGGGTGATGGATTGGAGATTGCTCAAGCTGGGTCCCTCATTCACAGCATTCCCAGAACCTCCTCTTTGACCAATTCCTGGTCATCTCTCAGGTGCTAGCTTTGGTGTTATCTTGGTTACTTTTCTCTCATTGCTGACAAAATATCTCACACTCAGAATGAAGGAAGGAAAGGTTTCTTTAGCTCACAGTTTGTGGAGGTTTCGGTTCATACTTGGCTGGCTCCAAGGCAGGGTGGCACACGGCAGAGTGCAATCATTCATGGTGGCAGAAGATAGCAAAACAAGAAGAGCAAAAGGGAGGAGTGGTGGCAAGCAGCCTCTCTCCCTCACATACATTGTATGCAAACTATCTGCCCCAGGGCAGGTGTAGCATTCATACCCATAATTCTAGCATTGGACTATGGATCAATCAAAAATCTAGAAGCCTGCCCCATGACTGGATGAGAATTTGGGTGAACACGCAGACACAAGCCATAACAGGTGTCACCCGCTCCCCCCGGAGTGGATGTGCCTCCCCTCTCTGCCCTGTTGTGACCGTCCCTGAGCAGGCTGAGTGTCCTTGTCCATTTTTCAGTATCCATCAGGGTCTGTGCTCGAGAGGCTCCTGCTTGTGCTCTCTCTGCCTGGCAAGCAGCTGGTGCTCAGCGTGTGTACAAGAGCACTTGGGGACAAAGCAGGAGGAGGAGCTGTTTCAGAGACATTTAGTTGGGCTCACACCTCAGCTGTTACCAGAACTCTTCTGTCTCATCATTTGTAAAGTAGGGAAAACAGTGTTCGCCTCCAGGAGTTTTGGGGAAGGCCAGATGAAACCTGTTGGGGGAAGTACTGTACTTCTAAGGCAACATCAGTTAATTTTCTTTAGTTGAAAATGGTTTATTTCAAGGACAACAGCAATGAAAACTACAATTCTGTAGTAATTTATGCCCTTTATAGCATTATATTCTTTTGGTTATTCTTTAAAAATTTTTTTCTTCATATATATTTGCAGCACAGAATGGTTACATTAACTGTGGAGAGCTGAGATATGTATATAATGCCTCTTGTCAGTTAAATTTTAATTAAGCTCATTTTACTGGCTATACTAATGTGTATATACTGAGGCTAATCCGTATTTTCAAGGCAGGGCTGCCTACCACTTAGCCCATAGGGACTCATCAGGGAGCAGAGCTCTGTCCATCTTGGCCTTTTCCCGCCCAAGAACATTTTCCTGAGGATATCATTCTATTAGCAGGACCTTGAGCTGGGTAGATTCTGGGAAGGCCAAGCTCCCCTGGGTTAATGGCTCCCTGGACACCTAGTAACAGTAAGCAAGGAAATACAAACTGAGCCTTCAGGGCACTTTCCTTCCTCATCATACATGCAGAGGAAGTTGTGAGTTTGACTGTTAAATCTGGGAGCCAGAGGGGTTTCTTCAGTGAACAATTTCCAATCTGTCTCTTGGTGTCATGGAACTGAATGGTGAGATGGCCCTGCCTGATAAATGAGGTTCTGCCTAAGCTTGTTGTTTTTGATTTTTGAAATTTTTGGCCTACTTACAACTGGGGAGCTCCAAGGACAGGTAGTTTTGTTCTCTTCCAGGAAAAAGAGGCTCCTTCACTGAAATAAATTTGTTTCTGGAAGTTCCTTGTGATGCATGTCCATGCTCTCTCTTGCTTGCTTTCTGTACTCTCTGAGATGAGGCAGGAGCCTGCGGTAAGGTAGCCCTCTCTCCCTCTCTGTACAAATTTGGAAATAAGGGAAATGAGGTTGCATTCTGAAAACTGAAAAATCCATGCTGCATAGGATTAATTACCTGTAACATTAAATTGTAACATTATTTGTAAGAAAATATGTGAGCAAAGAGTGGGAAGACACTCCAAATGCCAATCAAGTGTAAAAAGCAGGGGTCTGAAGTTGGCAGGAATCCACTTGAAATCAGGACAGCACCATCTGTTGCTTGTTTAATCTTCTTAGTTTCTCTGAGTATTAGCATCTTGCAGATTATGGGTTGAAATGTATACAGCACAGAATTTATTGTAACAATGAAAGCATTGTATCCAAAGACAGCAGTGTGTTATGGTTGATACATTGTGTCAACTTGGGGAGTCTAGAGGTTTGGCTGAGTGACTCAGCAGGAAGCCAAGGTGCTTACTTTGTATACATCCTGAGCTGGAAGAGAAAGGCGGGGAGATTATGTGTGTGTGGGTGCTACACGCTCCCTGGGTGGGGGTAGCCTGTTTACAAGGTAAGGGAGGTAGAAAGAGACTGCTTGCTGGCCATTCCGCCCTTTCGCTGGTTGTTTTTGCTGTGCTGTGCTGCTAAGAATGTTTAGCCTCTGCCATGTGCCACTCTGCCTCAGAACCAGCCAAGTATGGCCTGAAACCTCCACAAACTGTAAGCTAAATAAACCTTTCCTTTCTTCATTTTGGGCATTGGGTATTTTGTCTCAGTAATGAGAGAAACGTAACCAAGACACACTGGTGCATCAGGTAACTGAGTAAAAGGTACCACCATCTTCCTCACTGAAGCTATTAGGATGCAGTTTCCCAGAGGTGGGACTATTAGATGTGACTAGAGAATTGAAAAGATTTGTCAGTGCTCGTAGGAACACTTACCATACATCAAGCCCTCCGCTAAAGTCTGTTCTGTGTGTGGGAACTCAACAACACTGTGGGACAGGTGCTGTTCTGATATACATTTGGCAGAATAGGAAACTAAGGCTTGGAAACAAGGTCACAGTTGGGACATCAGCTCCTGGTTTCTATCTCCGGAGCTTGTGTCCTGAGCCACTGATCAGGTCAGCATGAATCCAATTAATTGTTGGTCCATTGCATAGAAAGACTAATGATGAGCAGGTAAACGGCAGAATTGGAGAGCAATGCAAAAGGAAGTGATTCATACTGTGGAAGGTGTAAAGACACAGTGGGAAGCCACTGTCTGCAGTCAGACCCCTTCACTTAGCATAGGGTTTTATCAGCCATATGCACAGTCTTTTTCATTGTTCTCCATAGTTAAAGCTGTCTGTAACAGGTAACATAGCATTATATAAATATATGTGCACTTACAACAGTTTAAACATTATTTACAATTCTCACATTCAGTGCTCTAGGAAGATATACTGCCCGTTGACTTTGAGAAGTAATATTTCCTTCTGTATTTTTGTGCAAAGTATTCACTGCAGATGTACTCTTGGTCAGTATGGTACTGCAGAGGTGCTCTTGGAGGTGCTCTGATTTGAGCGGCACACTGAGCACTAAGTACCTGCACTCCATCAATTTGCATCTAAGGAGGTGCTACCTTTTCGAGTATATTCGACTTTCCTAGGTTCCATGCAAGTTGGACTCCAATTGTGGTCCCATTACATGTTAGACCCATCCGTTTAAACATCTTCATCCTTTGTACCCACCAAGAAGCTGCCTGAGGGTTTGTGTTTTGATCCATGCATTTCACAGGTGGGAGTCTTTTGGCTGGTGTGGTAGTGATGTTACTCACTGTAAATTAATAAACTGACATTCTGAGTTGCTCACCACTCTCTACAAGTTGTGTTCATGTGAGATTATTTCTGAGAAGTTGAAATGTTCTTTCTGATTCTTGGAAGACTAATTACCTGCTTGAAGAGTAGACTCTGGAACTTGGTGAACTCACCAGAATAATGGAACCTTTTTGAATTCTCCTGGGGGTTGACTGATAAATGTGAATATTTTTTGAAAATATACCAAGCACAATAATACTTCCTCAGAAGTAATTTTGAGTAAAAAAAAAGCTCCAAAGAAATGGTACTATTTTTAGATTTAAGATATTAGCAATAAGGGGCTGTTCTCAAGCACTTGAAGAACATTGGAACTAGTGTTGTCCATAATAAATAATAATAAGGGTGGAAGAGATGGTCAAAGGATACAAAATTTTAGTTGGACAGGAGGAATTCGGGAAAAAGGCTGTCACTGTTCTAAGAAGCCTGCAGGGATGGTTGGTACCTCTTTCTCAAAACTCCTAGTCAGGTCTCTCTGTTGGAGGTCTGCATTATTTTGTTGAATATGTACCTTGAAAACTCTGCCTAATAAATTCCTTTATGTCTCTTACTGGTGTGTCTTATAAATTCTTTATCTGTGGTAGAAGTCAGCAAACCTGCAACCTATTCTGTGGGAAGGGTGAGTCAAGGGTCCCCATTTTCACTTTGGGAACATCTTTGAACCCAGACTAGTGACATTTCTTTTGGTGAGCCAGTGGCAGGAGGTAAAGAAGCATCAGGGCTATAACTTTGGATATCAAAGGACAATGGCTCATCACAACAAAACCATCTTCTTTTGTCTCATTTAGATTAGCATTAGAAATTTGACCCCTTGCCAGGCAGGGTATTATCCCCCCCTCCCCCCCACTAAAGTAGGAACAAGAAAATGGGCCTTCAGACCCTCTGCATCCCTGGAGAATAGGGTATCAAAGTCAGGGGAGGGGGCTTGAGGTAGGGTAGAAAAAATAAAGAAGATAGGAAAGAGAAAAAGATAATCATAATTTGTAAATCGTAATTTGTACTTTAAAAAAGACTGCAACTTCCACTTGCAAAGTTGCCCAAAGTTATCTACCTCACGCTCCTTAGGTTTACTTCCGCTTCTTTCCTTCCAGGCTAACCACACCCAAAATCCCTTCAAGATAGAATTGGGCCATATATAGCTTAGTTGATTAAAAAAAAGAGCAGGAACTTGATTTTGAAATAAAGGAACAGATTGAGAGAGTTCAAAGAATATTTTTAGGGGCAACATCTAGTTCACTCATTTGAAAAAAGAATAGACTGGGCCCTGCCTTTCTCCTGTCAAATAAGCCATTATCTTTCATATGTGGGAGTTCCTTTCTTGCAAGACCAAGATGGAACTTCCTATAGATTCACAAATTCCACAGATTTCCACTCCTAAAAATGCATAAATGTTGGGGGCCACTACAAAGTGGCTCTCAGTAGGATTTAATATTAACCAATTGGCTTTTCATATTTACTTGTGAATTGTCTGCGGCTTAGGCATCTTGTCTGGAGATGGACAGCTGAATCATAGTAAATGAACCTCTATGAGTCACTGGTTACTGCTGAGGCCTGTATTGGCCTGTGACTCTGTGATGCCTCAAGGACAAGGAGACCGCAGCTGAGGATGTCTGGCTCTAACCTGGTTGACTTCAAGGAGACCGTGGCTGCAGGCATCGCTCCCCTGCTGTGAAGCCCTTCCTGGACATAATACAGTTCTCCTAAATTAACGGGCTATTGCTTGGTCCTGCCCAGATTCCTGCATTTTATTCAGTATTCCCCCCTCCCTTGTTTTTTTTTTTTTTGTACCTGGAATCAAACTCAAGACCTTCTGCTTGCCAGGCAGGCACTTATGCCACTGAGCTACATCCCTGGCAAACCTAATAAATACAGGCCATTCAGAAAAATCTTTGGCTAATTCAGAGAATATTGACACTGGAAGAGAATTAATCCCTCCTGGGGCCCTTGAAACCATTTTCATTGTCTCATTTATTTAAGCCTTCATCCCTCCACTCACTTGGGAGATTGCAAGAACTTGGGGTTATTTAACCCAGTTTTCAATACATAAATATTCCCAGCTCCAATTTATAGCATGCCTCCCTCTCAAGGGCCAATGCTGTTTCTCTGAGTATATACTTCTATACTCTGCCAGGATTTGTTGTGGAGTAAGTGATTATCATAAAAAATGTTGGGAGAGACAACTGATAATATGTGGTTTTAAAAGTTTTAAAGCCTTAAATTTATCAAGCACGTGTCAGGACTCCTGACGTAACACTGAATCCCAACTCTAACACAATAAGCAAAACACAGTAAGAACAGATTCTGAGATGGCTCCACTGTAGTTGGAGCCAACATCTTCCCTGCTCTTAGGATTTCTCCCTCTGAATTTTGTCTTTGCAATACTGGGTCTGTTTTTCAATCCAAGGCCTTTACACTGAACTACATCTGCAAGACTTTTAAAAATAGTTTGAGACAGATCTTGCTAAGTTGCTAAATTGCTCAGGTTGGGCTGGTTGAAATCCTGCCTCAGTGCTGGGATTATTGTCATATGCTACCGTGTCCTGCTGTCTCTGAAGTTTGATCCCATTCTTTCAGGTTGATGTTTCTCACAAGAAACTACGGCACCTACAGGGTGCTCTGAACTCACAACCTGTGTCTCTGTAGTGTAAAAAGAAAGAGAACATTTCCAGAAGCAGCTAGAAAGCTCTAGAAGAAGGACTGTGGTTGTTCTACCTTTGTTCTCTTTTGGCAGTTTTGGAGCAATCATTTGGCTGGATGGGGCTCTGTGATTGGCTCAGTTAAAGGTATCCTATAATTATCATGTGATGGGAATGGGGCGGAGCATTCCTCCAAAGGCAGAAGGGTACAACAGTCAAGAAAGAAAATCAAATATTATATGTATGTAAGACAAAAGTTATGAATATACTAAATGTAATAAATGACAACACTGTATTTTATAAATTGAGTACTTTGTAAGAAATTATACTAAGGGCTTTTCATATACTTATTTAATCTTCATAATAACCTTATGATGTAAGAGCTATAATTATTTGTTTTGCAGATTAGAAAAAGAAATTTTTAAATTTAAATTTTTACAAGACAGCACAGCTGCAAAAGGATAGAGCTGAGATTTAAGCTTACATATATCAAAATCCAAAGGCAGTGTGCTTTACCTTTACATGAGTGTATTTGAATTTATGTTGTCAGATTACTGATGATGCTTGATTACCAGATATTATTGTTAAAAATTATGTGAAGTTTTTTAAGCTATATTTTGCAAATTTTTTCATGAAACAATTTGAATTTTCATAAAAATCATCTTTACATCCTTACTGATTGTTACATACTTTTTTATTAATCTATTGTCCTTTTGCTTTTATTTACATTTTTATTTTTTCACTCTTTTTTATGGGTTGTACAGATTAATGGGTTTATTACGGTTGATTCACACGTGCACATAGCATATAGTGTAGTTGTTATATCTTATAAATTGCTCTTATCCCACAAGGACTGGATTAGTTTGTTCCAGATAAAATTCAGTTATAGGGTGCCTTTAACCAATATTTCCATATCATTTGCATGTTGTCTTGTTAACCTATACTTGAATATGTTGTGTTACCAATTCAGTTCATATAAATGAATGAGTGACTGAAAGAATTTTGGACGTTAGTGAGTCTTTGCAAATTCCTTCAAAAGGATTTATAAACATACCTACACATTTAATGTTAATATTAAAAAGGGTAGTTGTACGATTAATACCTGGGTTAAGAGCCAGACCATCTCTGGTGCTGTATGTGGCCACGCACTGTCCTGAATGGTACCATTGTTCTTCTTCTCATCTGCCTCCTTAACCTTCTTCCCGGCTTTTGCATCTTTTATGTCTTTCTTTTCACTGTAGTTCTACCACCTGTGGATGTACCACTCTGTGACTTATTCTTCACTTTTCCCTATTTTCTGTTAATGAAATTATATTTGTTTTTCTGTCTCTTGCTTCTTTTGCTCAGTATGGTTTTAAGATTCATCTACATCAGTGTACTTACTTCAGATGTGTTTATTTTCTCTGCTGAACATATTCATACAAGAGCATGAACTTGTGAGTAGGTGATGTTTATAAACTGTTCTGCTGTTAGTAGGCATTCTGATTGATTTGTTTGCAGCTGCAAATGCTTGACTTCACCAAGCTATTTTCAAGTATTTTTACCATTCTTGTAGGGTTTGACCAAAAAAAAAAAAAAATCAAAGTGCTCAATAAATGCTACAATTCATCACAAACTTGCAACCGGTAAACAGATTTTCAGGCAAGAGCAGAATCTCTTTATTTAGGACAATTGAATCTATTAGTTTATTCATTTTGTATAAATAATTGAAAAAGATTTTTAAAAGGAGGCAGAATGATGAATAGCTGAAACTGGATGTCAGTGAATTCTCATTCTACCTACTCCTAGTCCAATGCATCATCTGATAAGACTATTTTTCATATACATAAAATTATTGAAGTTTTTAATACATGTCCATGTAAACTACTGACCTCTTGTAAACCAATCAAGCTTTTTTTTCAAACACATTAAAAACAATGAATTTTTAAAAAGGGATGAATTTTTTAAAAGGGAGATTTAAAGCTTCATTTTATTGTTGGCATATGATAATTATATTTATGGGATATAATGTGATATTTTTGATATACGTGTACATTGTATAATGACAAAATCTGGGTAACTTGCATACTTATCACCTCAAAAGTGAGTGAGTTTTACCTAACATATCAAAGAGACATGAGCTTGGGATGTAACTCAGTGACAGAGCACCTGCCTGGCATGCACAAAACCCCAAACCCCCAAATATTTAAAACATACTAAAGCTACAGAGGTAAAACTTAAGGGAACATTCCTCAAATCAAAAGAAGTGCAAGTTATGATATTGCTGAAGAGCTTGAAAAATTATCCTGAGTGCTAATCACAAGTATCAATCCAGCAAGAAGCTGGAAAAGCCTCTGACAGAATGAAAGTAATAATGGCACTGTCTGATGCCAGAGATGTCAAGAGTACACCAAATAAACCAGCAATCGCGGAGGTCTGAGAACTCTGGGAGATACTTGACTTTCCATTTGAATAAAGCCACTGGGAGACTGCATGCGTTTCCTGGAAGCCAGAACAAAATCCTAATCTCTGAGCTGCAGAGCTTCTGGGAGAGATCTGTACCTTGCCTCTTCCAGTTTCTGGTGGCTCCTCTGTGACATAAAACCATTCATGTTTTGGCATCACTTACAAGCATCACTGGCTTCCCTTGACTTGTGGTTCCATCAGTCCAATCTCTGCCTGTCTTCCCGTCACTACTGCCTGTCTCTGGTCTCCCTAGATCTCTTCATCACAGTGCACTTAGCAAGGCATTCAGCACCCACTCTGGTAAGCTCATCGTTTCAAGATTTAATCATACCCACAAAAACTTAGCTGTCTGAGGCGACACTCTCAAGTTCCACCCATCTGTAGGAGCCACTCTTCAATCCAACACGTGGAGAGCAGGACTCTTGGGGTATGTACATGACAGTGTGCACACTGACTTTTTGTTCTATTTATTACAGAAATCACACGTTGCAAGAACAAAGATGAAAAAAATTTAATCAATAATACTTTGTGAGCCATGATGTAGATGTAAGTAGGGTTATTGGGAAAAAATACGGATGGAGCACCAGCTAATTTACAGCAAAAAAGAGGTTTGTCACATTAAATAAAGAAGTGGCTCTTAGTGGCAAACCACAAAATGCTTCCCCACAAAGAATAATTGGCACTTAACACTAGGGTTCCTAATCTTGATTTAACATTGATGGAAATACTGAAAATTGTGACTAAGAGCAAGCTGTGGCCTCTACATGTGCAGTGGGCTTACTGAGAAACAGGCAGTTACAGCAACACTCTGATTTTCTCCAGTGGGAGGGCCTGTTTTAGCTGGGAATGGTACATGTCAGTCTTTGAAATGAGGGTTGATGCCCTATAAATATGTGCAACTATGTGCCAATTAAAATAAAAATAATAAAAATAAATCTATAAAAGTAAAGAATAAGGTTAGAATGATTTTTTTCATAGTGCTCTTTTTTGCTCTTAAATTATAAATTTGAGTATATTGTGTAATATAAGCTTGGGGTCTAAACTCACATTAGCTAGGCATGGTGGTGCATGCTTCTAATCTTAGTTTTTGGGAGGTTAAGGAGGAATAAAGATTGCAAGTTTGAGGCCAGCTTGGGCTACATACACAGAAAGACCTTGTCTCAAAAGCCAACCAACCAACCAACCAACCAACCAACCAACTAACCAACCAACACTCCTCATATTAGGAATGAAATATCTCTATAATGAATAGTCAGGACAAGGTATCAGAATTCCTTTAGTAGGCTGAACTATGGTGCAAAGGTTTGCTTCTGTGGGTTTGTTGGTTACCAACAGTTAATGTTTATCTCCACTAGTATTTCATTGTTGAGTTTTTGTCTGGTTGATGTCCTTTTGTGACAATGGGGTATTGAGATCCCCCAATACAATTGTATTAGTGCTTTTTTGATTTTTCATGCCTGTTAATATTTGTTTTATATAGTTGGGTACACTGGTGTTTGCTGCATATATATTTATGATTGTTATCTCTTCGTCTTGGATTGTTCCCTTTATAAGGGTGTATCACCCTTTAAGAGGATGACTTCTTGTCTCTCTTAATTAGTCTTGGCTTGAAATCCACTTTGTCGGCAAATAGAATAGTTTCTCCTGCTTTTTTCTGGGTTTCTGTTGCATGGAGTATTATTTTCTACCCTTTGACTTTCAATCTATGAATTTCTTTTTGAATTAAGTGTTTCTTGTATGCAGCATATCATTTGATCTTGCTTCTTGATCCAGTCTGCTATTCTGTGTCTTTTGATTGGTGGATTGAGTCCATTAACATTAATGGTTATAACTGATATGTACTGGCTTACCCTTGTCATGATATTTTCCTATTGTTGTCTCCCTCTCTTTTTTTCTCCTTCTTCTGTTTAGTTGTTTTCCTTGCCTGATGAATTCCTTCTGTTTGGGTTCATGGGTGTAGTCTTTGTTATCTCTCTCTGGAATGCTGTTTAGGTCATTTTGGAGAGCTGGCTTAGTGGTCATAAATTTCCTCAGCCTTTCCTTGTCAGAGAAGTATCTTATTTCTCCATCAGTTTTGAAAGATACTTTTGTGGGGTACATTAATCTGGGGTGAAAGTTTTTTTCCTTTAGAATGGAATACTTCACTCCAAACTTTCCTTGACTTGAGGATTTGTGCTGAGAAGTCAGCCGTGATTTTGATGGGCTTTCTTTTATAGGTGACTTGTTTCATTTCCCTAACAGCTTTTAAGATTCTATTTTTGTTTCAAATTTCTGGAATCTTGACTATGCTCTGCCTGGCTGTAGACTCTTTTTGATCATGGCTAATTGGAGTTCCACATGCCTCACTTAAGTATATTTCAAATTCTTTTTCTCTACTAGGGAAGTTTTCTGCCACAATCTGCGTAAATAGTCTTTTTATATCATTTATGCTACCTCATACTTTTTCATTGACTCCAATCAATTTTAAAGTATTCTTTGCCTCATATAGCAGCTGCTGTATTGATTTCTCATGGGCCCTGGCTAATTTTAAGAAATCTTTCTTTTCATGATTGCTAACCAAAAGCTTGTCTTCTGTATTTGAGACCCTGTCCTTACATTGGCTTAATCTGCCATGGATACTTTCAGCAGAATTTCTATTCTCTTGGACATCTGCTTGAATCTGCCTTATGGATTCCATTTCTTTCCTATGCTGAACATAAATGACTTCCATAACTTCCATAACTTTCTTAAGCTCCTTTTTTTTTTTTTTTTTGGTCTGTATCTGGTCTAGAGTCACTAGGCATGGTTTTCATTGTGGATGTCATCTCTGCAGTTATCTGAGAGATTGTTTCTGATTTGATTTTTTTCTAGAGCCTCATTCAATTGCTTTGTTGTTACCACTTCGGAGAGGCCAGGGGGGCGGCTTTTGGGTTGTCCCACCTCATTGCCTCCTGGGTTTGCCTTTGGTGAACTGGATGTCTGTGTTTGCATCTTGTTTAAATTTCTTCTCATTTTCTTTTCATTTTTTAGTTTAAGTCCTGGGGTAATGCTTGTAAATTGCCTGTGGTGGGCTGCTTTATTGCTAGTATTTAGAACTCTGTCTTGGTTATTTTTCTCTTGTTCCTGAGGCAAAATACCCAACACCCAGAATGAAGGAAGGAAAAGTTTATTTAGCTTACAGTTTGTGGAGGTTTCAGTTCATACTTTGTTGGTTAGGAGGCAGAGTGGCACATGGCAGAGGGCAAACGTTCATGGCAGCAGAGCACCGCAAAAACAACCAGCAAAAGGGAGGAGTGGTGAGCAAAAGGGAGTAATGGTGGGCAAGACGCCTCTTTTCTTCCCTTACATTGTAAACAGGCTACCCCCACCCAGGGGACGTGCAGCATTCACATAATCTGCATTCCCTCTTCTTCCACAGGCTCAGGATGTATATAAAATAAGCACCCTGGCTTCCTGCTGAGTCACTCAGCCAAACCTCTAGACTCCCCAAGTTGACACAATGTATCAACCATTACAAACTCTTATGGATGACTGCTTCTCTGAGATATCTCCCAAGTGTAGCTGGATTTTGGGCTTTGAGTCTGTGGCAAGAGCCTACATCTTCAATTTGTTGGGGATGAGAAGTTGCTGGCTATTTGGCCCAGCCACTGGTTCTTTGGCACTGTGTCACAGTATTTTCTGTAACCCTTAGTCAATCTCAATCTTGGAATACCAGGAATAATTATTGGTTAGAGCAATTATGTCACTTTTGGCTATAGTAGTACCATGAACATTGACAATAGCATTAAACACAGCCTAGAAAATGACAAACTGAGTGTCTTGGTTATTTTTTTCTCATTGCTGCGACAAAATACCCAACATCCAAAATGAAGGAAGGAAAGGTTTATTTAGCTTACAGTTTTTGGAGGTTTCAGTCCATACTTGGCTGTTTCTGAGGCACAGCGGCACATGGCAGGGGCAACAGTTCATGGCGGGAGTACACAACAAAGCAACAAGCGCAGGAAGAGAGGAGTGGCAGGAGGAGTGGCAGGAGGAGTGGCAGCAGGAATGGCAACAGTAGCCTCTTTCTCTTCCTTACATATACAAACTATATCCCCTAGTGTACAGCTCTCACACCCATAATCCCAGCAAACTATCTGCCCTAGGGCGGGTACAGCTCTCACACCCATAATCCCAGCATTGGATCATGGATTGGTCATAAACTCTAAAAGCCACCAAATAACTGCATGAGGATTTGGGGGGACATGCGGATGCAACCCTAACACTGAGCTAAGCATTAATTTGCCACCTTTAACCATATGAACTAGATTTGTGGTTGTATAACAAAATCTAAAACAAACCAGAAAATTTTATGCAGTATACAAATCCTTAATATGTCAAATTTTCCCTCAGGGATTAAAATTTAAAATGGGTTAGGGAAAAAATAGAGAAGAAGGCTGGAGGATAAAGGGGGATCATGGTCTCTTTTGGAAACTGGTGTTGAAGACTGGAGGGAAGGAGAGAAGGAGAGATAAAAGGAAGAACGATGAGAACCACAACCACAAAGAGGCTAGAGATCACATTCACACTCATATAAAACAAGATCAAACAGTGAAGGAGAAAAAAACAAAACCAAAAACCGAAAACACTACTACCTCAACAAAAAATGGACAAGAATGAGAGGGAATAAAACTGAAAAAAAGCCACTTCCAAGTTTGTCTCTGCTGTCATTGGTAGACAACATGTAGAGACAAGAGTCCCAATCTGTGGCAATCCATTCTAGCAAGCCAGGGTTATGTTTTGGCTGGGGTAGTGGGTAATCTCAGCGAGCTTGCACCCTCTGGCCTAGACAACTCATTCAGCCTGCAGCCATCAGGGCACCTTCTTTGGACCTGGGCCCAGGTGCAAGCTGCTAGGTGGAACCCACAGCCTCTCTGACCTCTGAACTCAGTCATCCCCTCTCCAAGATGGCTCCTGGCCAATCGCTCTCTCTTGCAGAACCACTGAGCTCTCAGCACTCACTGACAGCTAGTGCAATCCTTCACATCCACTGCTCCCCTCCACTGCTGCATCTCTCTGTGGAGGCATCTGGGGTTGCCAGCAGTCACCCTGTGTCCGCAGGTTTAAACTGCTCCTCTAGTTCAGGGAGTCCTGCCTTAGGGAGATGGTGCAGCAGCTACCTCCTCCTTCTTTTTAAAATTTCTCTCTTCACTCTCTCTATGGGCTTCAGTTCATGCTTCTGATCCTTCCTGGGTCCATGGGACCAGCTTCCCTCGTTATTGTCTCACTCACATTGCTATAGTCCAGAATCTGGACAGCGGCTCTCAGAGAGGGTGCTTTCTCAGCTGCTTACCACTCTACCATCTCGGTGCTCAACCCCAGCACCATTTTTTAAAGAAGGGATTTTTGCCTCCAGCATGTTTTTGGTCCTTTAGTCAAAGATCAGGTAGCTGAGGGTGTTTGCATCCTCTCTTTTGTTCTACTGCTCTATATACCTGGTTTTTACCAACCAGACTGTTTTTATCACTGTAGCTTTGTAGTATAACTTGAAGTTTGGAATTGTGATGCCGCCTACCTTGCTCTTGTTGTCCAGGATTGTTTTTGCTACTTTTTATCTTTTTTGGTTCCACATGAATTGTAGGATTGTTTTATCTAGTTCTGTGAGATTGCTGCTGGTATTTCGATTGGGATTGCATTAAATCTACTTATCAGTTTTGGAAGTATGGCCCTTTCTTTGGATCTTTTTGAGAGAGGGTTTCTCTATGCGGTTCAGGCTGGCCTTCAGCTCACTCTGTAGCCCAGGATGGACTCAAACTCACAGCAATCTTCTTGTCTCAGCCTCCGGAGTGCTGAGTTTACAGGTGTGCATGACCACACCTGGCATAGTATGGTCATTTTAACGATAGTGGTTCTACCTATAAGGGACATCTTTCCATTTTGATCTCTTTTCTATAGCACTGTAGTTTTGTTGTAGAGGTCTTTCATTTCTTTGGTTAGGTTAATTTCTAAGTATTAATATTTCTTGATGCTACTGTGAGTGGTATTATTTTCCTGATTCCTTTTTCAATGAGTTTATTATGGAAGTACAGGAACACTATTGATGTTTGTGTGTTGACTTAGCATCCTGGTATGCTACTGAGTTGGTTATTAATTCTAGGAGTCTTGGGTGGAAATTTTTGGGTCTTCTATGTAGAGGAACATATCATCTGCAAATAATGATACTTTGACTTCTCCCTTTCCTATGTGTACTCCTTTTTATTTCTTTCTCTTGCCTGATGGCTCTAATTTTTTTCTTTTTTGGTCTTTTTGAGACAGGGTTTTGCTATGCAGTTCAAGCTGGCCTTGAGCTCACTTTGTGGCCCAGGCTGGTCTTGAACTTGCAATGATCTTCCTGCCTCAGCCTCCCGAGTTCTGGGATTATTGGCACGCGGCACCACTCCCGGCAATATGTTGAAAACTATATTGAACAATAGTGGTGACAGCGCACATCCTTGTCTTGTTCTTGGTTTCAGGAGAGCTCTGTTTTTCCAGGCCCATTTAATATGATGTTGGTCATTGTTTTGCTACGAATGGATTTTATCAGTTTGAGATAAGTTCCTTCTCTACCTATTTTCTTCAGGTCTTATTAAAAATAAATGCAAGTTGGATTTTGTCAAAGTCTTTTTCTGAGTCAACTGAGATAGTATGATTTTTGATTGTGTGGTGCTGGAGGAAAACGATTTGCATGGGCAAAAATGGAGCGCTGTACAAGGCTAACTTGGCCTCCTCTACCCACTACACACAGTCAGCCCACTGGAAACCTCTGTCCGTCAGACCTTGCATGCACTTGTGCGGCCTGGTGAGTAAAATGCAGTGATGACTGATAGCTGTATTTCACCCTGCCTCCAGTGTATGTGCCTGTGGAGACAGGCATTTATTAAGTCTCTGCTCCACTGAGCACCCTCTGCTGCCACAACCTGAGTCTCTAGACAGCGGTGTTAGGCCATATGCGCTGACTATTGTTTCAGTGTCAGGAAAATACATGTGCTAGGAACACCCACGGAGTCAGCCAGTGGGTTTCTGGCACATGAACTCGCTGGTGTGTTAGCCATCTGTTTTAGGAGATGCTAGTCTCCCTCTCAATTATCTTGTGTGGTCAGTGCCCCTCCTCAAAAGTCTAGCACGTCTATGAGCCCATACAATACCTGGAGGGGCAGTGATAAGGTCTTAGGGAAGGATTTGCTTTAGTATTTTTTGGCAGAACTGTGAAGTCAGCTCTCTGGAACACATAACTTACCTCTTATACACCCCAAATTGAATCATTCTGTGCAACCTCATTGGAGACTGTGCTTTCCCACTCGTAGGTCAATCATGACCTTTCCCCTCATGATTAAATCATCTTCCAGACAGTGATTTTAATGGCTTCGAACTATCCCGTCACATGAAGGAAGGTATGTATCATTATTTACTTTAAAAATTCCCTTTGGGGCCAGGAATATAGCTCAGTAATACAGCATCTGCCTAGCAAGAATGAGGTCCTGAGTTCGATTCCCAATACTTCCCCCAAATCCCCTTTTGTTGGTTATTAAGATAACTTCTGATAGTTTGTTGCTACTGATAATGCAACAACAACTTTCATTGCCCTAAATTTTTGTGAATCTCTTGAAATTAAAAAAAAATAAAAATGACAGTCAACCCCAAGATGGTAACTCCTATGAATATTATTGTCTGGGTTTTGGCTCATTTTCTTAGGAGTGTTAACAGCCCCCAAAACAGCTGCAGACTCGGCTGCACTGCAGATGGGAAAAGCCTTAAGAGGCTCTAAATGGACTTCACTCTGTTGGGGGAAGGATGGCAAGCGTGGGAATATACTATTGCCTTGGAAGCATGCTCCCTGGCTAGACACATATCTTGGTATCTGCCCCATGTCTCAGAGTCAGTGACGACTAATGTATATGAAATGAAGTCCACATTGAGCTGAGAGGTTCCAGAGGAGACTAAAGTTCCCATTTGCCTCTGTTCTGTCTCATGCCCAAGACAGGAAGTCGAGTCTGAGTTGTTTTCACACATGAACAGAAAAAGTATAAAATATTAATGCTTTGTTACTGATTTTCTTGCAGACATTTAGAAAGCATCAGTCCCTTCCAAATCAATATGCTTTGAATGATGCACAACAGTGCCACAGTTACCATTGTCCCCTGGGTTACAGGGGCCAGAGGAACAGGAGCAGAGACCCATGGAAGATGCTGGCTGGTCCCTCCTCTCACTGTATGCACTGCAGAGCAGTTCTAATCAGCAGCTGAAAATAGAAGTTTGTTACTCATCCAACAGCCCATGCCTCAGAAGGGCAATTTTGGAAGAAGCCCAGTGAGTCCCTGAGACGATTCTCCCTCTTTAATGTTGGAGAGGGAGCGATGGTACGTTTAGTATACTTTATTTCTACTTTCCTAGAAAAAAAAATGAACTTATTGAAACTTTGGAGAATGCAGAAAAATTAGAATAAAAATTGTTTTTCATTTAAACAGACTTTATTTTTTAAAATGGGCTCCCAGCAGAATTGGGTAGAAAGTTCTGTAAAGATTTCTGCTTGGGTGTGTTATGAGTGTATCTGCTGCTGACCTCTCCAATTTTGAGAGTTGCTATGACCCCTGACCTTTCTTCTTGGATAGATTTAGGAAGAACTGTTGATATTTCAGTCTGTTCAGCTTTTGTTGTTAGGATGGAGTGGTGACTTCCAGCCCTTTTACAAGTCTGATCAGAAACTGGAAGTCTCAGGGAGATAATTGACAAAAAATGCCTGTGGACATCTCAACTAGATTTGGACACTGTTAAATATGTAAATTATACACACACACACACACAGACATATATATATATGTATAGTTTACACACACACACACACACACGAGACTGCTTTTATAAAAATTTCCTTAAGATTATATAGCTTTGTATCTAGAATCTTTAAATGATATTAATTTATATTTTCCATGTCATTAGGTAATCTTGTTTACAGGTGTTAATGTTGTAGTATCAGCTGGGGTAGGGACCATAGGTGTTTTCTAGGCTCTTATTCTTCCAATCAATAAATTGGTCAGGACAATAGGTGGATGTGAAAGATTACTATGTACTTTAGAGCTGAAATAAGAGAAAAAAAAGAAAAAGAAGCACAGAAGAAGGGCTCAAGGAGAAAAGGGCCTTTGAAGGAAGAAGAGAACACGTGTCCCGCAAGCTGCATGGACGCCGGCAAGGACAGGAGGGCAGCGGTGGCAAAGTCAAGTGTCGCAGTCCTTTATGTCTTCTTTGACAGTTGATCCAGGTGGTCCCTCCTGATTGTCTGCTATAAGACTGATACTAGGTGCCAGGCTTGGCGTGTCCTCATGTCGGCAGCTTGGTACTGGATGCAGGCCTTGGCTTGCTCTCATGTCCAGCTGGGATACTGCTGTTCTGTGCCCGTAGTTAGTAAATCTCCTCAACTGGTAGCTCACACTCTAGCGTTGTAGCCACATTGTCTGCCATAGCTTTTACTATACTAACATGGAATCATCTAATGCAACTCAGAGGTAAAACACAGCAGAAGACTCATCTGTGAAGTCAAGAGAAGTTGGCAATTAAAAATTTTGATAGTTTTGAATGTTTAAGATGACATAAAATGTAGTTCAGTTAAAAAATACCTAGTTCTGTCCTCTGTGTTACTATGATAAATAGAACATAGACTTCGATTTGAGGGGCAGACACCTGGCAAGGAGGAAGCTAACGGACAATGACAGCAAATATGACAGAGTCGTGGCGCACATGGGCACACACGCTACACTCTGGACCGAGCTGTGGAGACCAGAAGAGAAGCGCCTTACCCAGCCTGGGTGTCTTTCTTAAGTGGTAACAACTGAGCTGAGTTTTCAGTGATGACAAAACTTCAGCCAGATAAAGACTGGCAGATGCTGTGGAAGAGCTGATGCCCTCAATAGAGGTCACTGCTGTGGAAAGCTGGAGGCAGGGACCAGGGATGGTACTGAGTAGCAGATAAAGATTCAGGGTGCAAGGATACCAGATCAATAAGGCTTGGGTTGGTAGGAAGGAGCAAGTTCCTTCATAACTATTCACTTAATTTTGGCCTCAAAGTGTTTTATTTTTGTTGAAAAAGGAACAGATATTTGAATACCTATGCACAGCAGAGGCCACCATGTGTCATTTTCTGGCAAAGCCAAACATTACCAAAGGCACAATGCTCAAAGAACCCTATTTTAGAGGGAATGAGATAAGGGTCAAATTTTGTAAGGTTTTTGCCAAGTGCAGTTAAAACTTAAAATGAATTTTGTGACTCATAACAGGTAAAAGTCATTCATCTGAAAAATTCATTGTAGAAATATAGCTTTTAATGATTTGTACTAGAATAACACTCTTAAAAAAGCAAAATATTGAACATAACCATAGCATATAAAGGAAGAGTAAGACAGAATCTCTGCCTGAAGCAAGGTGTGTGCGTGTGTGTGTGTGTGTGTGTGTGTGTACAGAGCCATCCAGAATGCAAACTGCTCAGCATCCCTTTTTCCTGAAGGGTTTAGAACTGTAAAATACAATTTACAAACTATTGGACTGGACTGGAGAACTATGAGAGGTGAATAGATTCACAGATGGTCTAATTGAATTGTCCAGCCATGGATTTTAGAAACCGGCATTCTAAGAGCTGCCAAGATTTTGATTTTTTCCCCCACCAGGGGATAGAAATTGAATGTTTTCTCAAGCATTTCTAAAAATTCAAATTATTTTTTTCTTTCTTTTCATTTTAGAGAGAATAACAAAAAAGAACAATAGCAAAATACCAACAACATATTATTTTATCCCACAACATGCTATTCCTCAGAAAGGAACTCTTGATATATAGAAGGATTATCTTTGGCCTCCTAGAAAACTTGGCAATGTATAGTCAGAACCACTACAAAGTTATTATTTTTGGAGCATTTTCTGTGTATCCTACACAGCAACAGAATTTAACAATCATTTATCTTTCAAATTTTATAAAATTGCCAATACATATAACAAAATTTATCATTTTAAGCATTTCTTTTGAGACAGAGTCTTACTACATAGTTTAGTCTGGCCTTGAGCTCACTATGTAGCCCAGGCTGTCCTCCAATTGATAGGGATCTTCTTGCCTCAGCCTTCCAAGTGCTGAGATCATAGGCATGCACTATCACCCCTGGCTATTAAGCATTAGGAGTACAATTCAGTGACATTAAGTACACTCACATTGTTGTGTGACCATAACTACCATCAATCTCTAGAATTATTTTCAACTTGCAAAGCTAAAATTCTATGCTGATTAAAAAGTAACTCCTGCTGGGCATGGTGGCACACATCTGTATTCCTGGCACTGGGGAGGCTGAGTCAGGAGGATCATTGTGAGTTTGAGATCTGGACTACAAAGTGAGCTCAAGACCAGCTTGAACTGTATAGTGAGGCACTGTCTCAAAAAGACAAAAAAAAAAAATTAACTCCCATTCCACACTTCTTCCCCTATGAGCCCCATCATTCCCCTCTAGATACCTCATGTATGTAGAATCATACAGTATTTGTGACTGACGTATTTCACCTAGAATAACACCCTCAAGGTTCATCCATACTGTAGCATAAGTCAGAACTTAATTCTATTTAAACACTGAATAATACCCCATTGTTTGTTTATATCACATTGTTTATCCATCTGTCTGTCCATGAACACTTGAGTGGTTCTCGCCTCTTGATTATTGAGAATAATGCTGTGATAAACATGGAGCTAAGGATACATAGCTCTGTAAATCCCTACTTCTAATTTTGTTTGGCATATACTCCTACACAAAACTGTTTGATTGTATGATAATTCTAATTTTTAATTTTTGAGAAGTCCTTTATGTTATATGCTAGCTTTCCATTGCTATGAAAAATACCTGGGGTAACAATTTAAAAAGAGGAAAGATACGTTTGGTTCACAGTTTCAAAGGTTTGAGTCCATGGTTGCTTAGTCCTGTCCCTTTGGGCCTGTGGTGAGGCAGCACATAAAGGCCAGAAGTGCCTGGTAAAGTGAAAATGTGCAACTAATGGCCCACAGGAAGCAAAGTGGTGGAGGAAGGGGCAAGGATTCCACTTTTCGAAGCTTCACTCCAAGAAGTGTAACTTCCTTCCACTAAGCCTTACCTCCTAATGGTTCCATCACCTCCCAATAGTGCCACAGGCTGGTGACAAAGCCATTAACACATGAGACTTTGGGGACACTCCAATCCCAAACTATAGCACTACTACACTGTTTTCCATGGTGGCTGTAAAATTTTACCAATCCACAGGGTACAAGAGTCTCTACCAACAGTACAAAAGATTCAAATTTCTTTTCCAGAAGGGTTATTCTACTGGGTGTGAAGTGCTATTTGTTTTGGTTTTGATTTTCATTTCCCTAGTGGTTAGTGATGTCAGGCATCTTTTTATGGGCTATTGGCACTTTTGTATCTTCTTTGAGGAAGAGTCCATTTAAACCGTTTGCCTATTTTTCATTTTTATTGATGTTGAGTTGTAAGAGATCGTCATATAATTTTGATATTAATCCCATGTAAGATTTATGACTTGCAAATATTTTCACCCATTCAATGAACTGAAGATAGATTTTCAGACCTTGAAGACAGCATTGCAGCTAGTGATCATGAAAGCAAAAATCTCTTAAAAATAACAAGTAACCAGAAATAACAATACAACAGCTGCAAGATGATGCAAAGAGCAACAATATAAGACTGATGGGTGTCAACAAAAATAGCAGGAGTCAAAGAAAGTGACATAAAAAGATTATTTGCAGAAGTAATAGCAGAAAATGTCCCGAGCACAGGAAAAGGATCTGACATATAGTTAAGTGAGGCATATAGAACTCCAATTAGCCATAACCAAAATAAATTTACACCCAGACACATAACCAAGATCCCAGAAATTTAAAAAAAGAACAGAATATTAAAAGCTGTGAGAGAAAAGAAACAGATCACCTATGAAGGAAAACCCATCAGAATCATGGCAGATTTCTCAACACAAACCATGAAGTCAAGAAGAGCTTGGAGTGAAGTATTTCAGGTCCTGAAAGAAAATAACTTCCAACCCAGTTTGATGTACCCTGCAAAACTATCTTTCAAAATTAATGGAGAAATAAGATACTTCCATGACAAAGAACAACTGATGAGATTTATGACCACCAAACCAACCCTACAAAGAGTCCTGAAACGTATTCTAGAAAGAGATAAAAATCACCACAACTTCAAGAACAACAATAGAAAGGAACCACCAAGCAGAGCAAGCAATTAAATAGAGAGGAAAGGTAGGGAATCACCAGCAGGAAACTAATATAACAAAGGTTAGCCAATACATATCAGTTATAACTATCAATGTAAATGGTTTCAATTCACCAATCAAAAGAAGCAGACTGGCAGAGTGGATCAAGAAACAAAGTCCAACCATATGCTGTATACAAGAAACACATTTAACACTGAAGGAAATTTATAGATTGACTATCAAAGGATGGAAAACAATACTCCATGTGACAGGAACCCCCAAAAGCAGTGGTAGTTAGTCTGTTTGCAGAAATTTATAGATTGACTATCAAAGGATGGAAAACAATACTCCATGTGACAGGAACCCCCAAAATCAGTGGTAGTTAGTCTGTTTGCAGATAATGTGAACTTCAAATCAAGACTGACAAAAAGAGATAAAGAAGGTCACTATATACTTGTCAGGGGAAAACTGCAAGAAGAAGAGATAACAATCATAAATATCTACTCACCAAATACAGGAGCACCTAACTATATAAGACAAATTTTTTTTAAAATTTTATTTTAAAGACAAAAGAATGGAGACACATGAACTGGAAAAGCCATAAACAATACAGAAAATACAAAGTTATGCAGAATATAGTAGGGAATTAGCATTGGATGTTGTATTACATAGTTATCTTCACATTAGTTAACACAAAAACATTAAAGGAAATACCAAATTATAGAGAAGATAGTAGAGAATTTGCACTGGATGCTGTATAATATAAAGTTATCTTCACTTCTGTTAATACAAAAACGATTGAGGAAATACAGAATTATAGAGAACATAGAAGGGAATTAGCTCTGGATGCTGTCCCACATAATGTTACCTTCACCTTTGTTACTCAGTTACACAGATGATGGCCCATTTGATAATTCAATTTTTCTCCTCCCTCATCTCTGTTGCCCTACCACTCAATCATTCATCTTCCCTGTGATAATAACTGTACTCCTGGGTTTATCTATATCCTTGGATGCTCGCCTTGGAAACAGATACAGCTGCCTCAGACTATACTATAACATACATAGGTGTATACAAACTGCCATGGTTGGAGGTGGGAAAGCACATAAGCGCACAGCAGACCGCCTGGCTCCACCCTGTCGTCGTGCTATGGGTTGGGGTGGGTCCAGTCCATGAGGTGCCCTGAGTGGGGCCCACAGCGGAGCAGCCATGGGGCACGCGCCCCCATCGGGGCGCCCTCTGTGACCCTTTTGGCTCTGTCCCATTGCCTTGATGCCAGAGGCCCTTTCTTCTCCTCCCACCTCCTCCTGATCTCCAGCATTACTGTTCCCCACCCCTTGCAGCTGGGCAATGGGTCTCCAAAGCTGAAGCTGCGAATGCCGAAACGAGGGCGTGGGCCAAGGGTATGCTTGGAGCGGCAACCTCCTCCCTCTTCATCTCGTCTCCCTCCGACTGCACCATGGCAGATCTCCAATCCCCTCCTCCAGAAGAGGTTTTGCTTAGTCTTTCCGAGGGTTTCAGTTCCCATTTCAGATCCTTCTCGAGTTCAGGATATCCACCTCTTTCCTTTCTGTCCTTCACATGTTGCTATATTCCTATGTCTGAGTGGCATTCCTCTGGGAGGTTCTCTCTCTGCTGCCTACCCAGTCGCCATGGGTTCATACAAGGTTCATGTATGCAAGCAGTATGGAGACACTCTTGTTGCTTGTATTAGTAGTTTGGGGTGAGTCCTGAAGCCTGTGGACCCGTCCCATTGCTGTCAGGAACAGGTGGTGATTGCGCAGGCTGCCGAGGCTCAAGGTGCTCACAGAGGGCGTTCAGGGTGGGAGCTGAAGCCCTGTAACTCATTTCATGCTTCCTGCTTGATGTTGGAGTGAGAAGGGCGTGGGGTTGTGTGATCCACCTCCATCTGCAGCTGTCTCTTGCGGTTGTGCTCCAGTTCCCATTTGTTCCTTGGCTGGATCCCTGGGAGTTGCTGTGGCTCTGATGTGGGTGCCGATGCACCCCACCGCTCCCCACTGGCAGCCGCCCACACAGTGGAGAGGCAGGAGGCCACAGCCTCAAGGCAGGCATAGAGCTGGGTGTGGTGGGATGTGTACTGGCTGCTCTGGCTCCACCTTGCCTCCAGGTGCTGATTAGGAAGATTGCTGCAGGGTGGGGACTCCGCTTCAGTGGCTGTTGCAACCTCTCATCCTCACACTGGATTTGACAACAGTTCCCAACCACCATTGCCTCTTTTCCTGGCTGCGTCCTCTCCTCTCCAGACCTGGACCAGCTCTTGGAACTCCGCTCTCCCCTGGCCGAGTCGGGAGGCTTCCATGAGCATGGGTCTCCGAAGCTGAAGCTGCGATTGCTGGAACGAGGGCTTGGGCCAAGAGTGTGTTTGAAGCAGTGGCTTCCTCTTTCTCTGTCTCTTCTTCCTCCGACTGTGCTGCGGCGGCCCTCCGATCCTTTCCTCCAGGAGAGGTTTTGCTTGGTCTTTCCTAGGGCTTCAGTTCCCATTTCAGATCCTTCTTGGGTTCAGGGTACACACCTCTCTCCTTTCTGTCTTCATATTGCTATATTCCATTGTCTGGGTGGTAATCCTGTGGGAGGTTCTCTCTCTGCTGCCTACCCGGTCGCCATCTTCGGCAAGCACTTAGCCCACTGAGCTGTACCTCCAGCCCAAAACTGGAGACATGATAGACTCTTTTTTATTTTTTTTTATTTTTTTTTTGGCGGTACTGGGGATTGAACTCAGGACCCTGCGCTTGCTAGGCAGGCACTTATTCCACTGAGCTATATCCTCAGCTCCTCGGTCGCCATCTTCCCAGAAGTTATAAGACAAATTTTAACAGAACTGAAAAATCAAATAAACAATAACTCAACTGTAATGGGGGACTTTAACACCCCATTGTCACAAAGAGATAGATCAACTAGGCAAAAGATCAACGAAGAAATAACAGAACTAAACCAAACTTGTGAAGAAATGGATTTAGTAGACCTTTACAGAGTGTTCCACCCAACAACATCAGAATACACATCCTTCTCAGCTGCACATGGGATGTTTTCCAAAAGCCAATAGAACATGCTTAAATAAATGGAAAAAAATTGAAATTATCCCATGCATATTATCAGACCATAATGCAATGAAATTGGAAATTATTGACAAAAGAAATCACAAACTCTCCATAAACACATGGAAATTAAATAACATCCTCCTGACCAACCAGTGGGTCATAGATGAAGTTATAGAAATTAAACAATATTTACAATCAAACAAAAATGCAGATACAACTTACCAGAACCTGTGTGATGCAATGAAAGCAGTCCTAAGAGGGAAATTTATAGTGGTGAATTCTCACATCAGGAAAACAGAACGAGCACAAATAAACAACCTTATGCTGCACCTCAAGCCTCAAGAGAAAGAAGAGCAAGTCAAGCCCAAAGCCCAAAGAATGGAGGAGATTATAAAGATCAGAGCAGAAATTAATGCAATGGAGGCTAAGCAAACAATACAAGAATTAATGAATCAAAGAGTTGGGTCTTTGAAAGAATAAATAAAATTGACATACTCCTACCCAACTTTATCAAAAAAAGGAAAGAAAATTTCAAATTCATGCAATAAAGAATGAAAAAAGGTGAAATCACTACAGATCAGAAATTCAGAAGATCATCAATATTTACTTTGAAAATCTTTATTCTCACAGGATGGAAAACACAGAAAAAATGGACAGATTCCTAGATACATATGAATTACCAAAGCTGAATCAAGAAGATATAAACATTCTGAGTAACCCAATATCAGTCAGTGAAATTGAAAATGTAATTAAAAACTTATCAACAAAGAAAAGCACAGGTCCTGATGGATTCACAGCTGAATTCTACAAGAAATTTAGAAAAGATTTAATTACAGTTCTTCTCAAACTCTTTAATGAAATTGAAAGGAAGGAATACTCCCTAACTTATTCTTGGAGGCAAGTATTACACTGATACCAAAACCAGAGAAAGACTCAACCAAAAAAGAGAAAATACAGGCCTATCTCTCTAATGAACATAGATGCAAAAATCCTCAAGAAAGTACTTGCAACAAATCATCAAGAAGATTATACACCATGACCAAGTGGTATTCATCCCAGTAATGCAGGGATGGTTCAATATATGCAAATCAATAAAGGCAGTATACCATATCAATAGAGCCAAAGACAAAAATTACACGATCATCTCAGTAGATTCAGAAAAAGCTTTTGACAAAGTCCAACACTCACTCGTGATAAAAAAACCCTACAGGAAATCAGAATAGATGGTCTTTACCTCAATCTAATCAAAGCCATCTATGACAAACCAGCAGCCAACACCATACTAAATGGACAATACCTGAAAGCATTCAGTTTAAAACCAGGAACAAGACAAGGATGTCTACTGTCACCACTCCTATTCAATATAGCTCTGGAAATACAAACCAGAGCAATTAGAGAAGAGAAATAAAAAGAATAAGGATAGTAAAGGGAGAAGTGAAATTATCATTATTTGCAGATGACACGATATTCTACATCGAAGACCCCAAAAATGCCAACAAAAGACTTGCAGATTTAGTAACCAACTCCAATAGCATAATTGGATACAAAGTCAACACTCAAAAATCAATAGCATTACTGTACACAAACAACAAACACACTGAGAGAGAAATTAGGGAGATCACACCTTTACAATAGCACCCAAAAAATGAAATAAGATTTTTTTTTTTTTTTTTGCGGTGCTGGGGATCGAACTCAGGACCCTGCACTTGCTAGGCAGGCACTTATTCCACTGAGCTATATCCCCAGCCCAAAAGAGCTATACAGTGAAAATTATAGTACTCTGAACAAAAGAGATAGGTGAAGATTTTAGAAAATGGAAAGATATTCCTTGCTCATGGATAGGAAGAACCACCAATACTGTGAAAATGTCCATATTCCCAAAATTCTTATACAGATTCAATGCAATCTGTAACATACCATTAGTATACCTCACAGATCTAGAGAAAACTTTCCTAAAAGTCACCTGGTCCCAGAAGAAACCTAGAATAGCAACAAAGGAAACAAAGGAAAGGCAGGAGGTATTACAATCCCTGACTCAAAATTATGCTACAAGGCAACTGTGATAGAATCAGCATGGTACTGGCAAAAAAACAGACCTGAGGATTAATGGAACAGATTAAAAGATGCAGACACAACTACAAATACGCTGAGCACCTTACCTTTGACAAAGGGGTCAAAAATGTTCACTGGAAGAAAGACAGCGTCTTTAATAAATGGTGCTGGAAAAAGTGGCTCTCCAAATGCTGAGGACTAATACTTGACCCGTGTCTATCACCATGCACTAAACTAAAGTTAAAATGGATCAGAGATCTAAATATCCAAACAGAAACACTAAATCTAGTGGAAGAGAAAGTAGGTAAAAATCTCAAAGACGTAGGTGCAGGCAGAGAATTCATGAACAAAAACCAAACTGCACAGGAAATAGTTCAAAGGAGCAACAAACTGAGATCTCATCTTATTGAAAAGTTTTTGCACATCAAAAGAAATCACCAACAGAGTAAAAAGAGAACCCACTAATTTGGAAAAAAGTTTTAGCTGACTGCTCCTCAGGCAAAGGACTTCTATCTAGAATATATACAGAATTAAAAAAAATCAGGCCCTCCAAGTTAAAAGACTCAATCAAGGGGCTGGGGATATAGCTCAGTGGAATAAGTGCCTGCTTAGCAAGCGCAGGGTCCAGCGTTTGATCCCCAGTACTGCCAAAAAAAAAAAAAAAGACTCAATCAAAAGATGGGCATTAGAGATGAACACACATTTCTCAGATGAAGAAATACAAATGGCAAATAAATATACGAAAAAACGTTCAACCTCATTGGTCATTTGAGAAATGCAAATGAAAACAACACTGAGATTCCATCTCACCCCAGAAAGAGTGGCCATCATCAAGAAGTCAACCAATAACAAATGCTAGAGGGGCTGTGGAGAAAAAGGAACTCTTCTCTATTGTTGGTGGGAGTGTAGACTGGTACAGCCACTATGGAAATCAGTGTGGAGATTCCTCAAAATCTAGGATTAAAGGTCCCATTCGCAGCTATTCCCTTCTGGGTATTTTTCTAGAAAAACTGAAAACATCATACCACAATGATATATGTGCAGCCATGTTTATAGCAGTGTAATTTGTCATAGCTAAATCTTGGAAACAACTCAATACCCATAAACTGAGGAATGGTTACAAATATGTGATATTATTATATAATGGAGTATTACTCAGCTATAAAAAAGATAAACTTGAGGCATTTATAGGTAAATGGATGCAACTAGAGACCATACTCATATGTGAAATAAATCAAACCCACAGGTGCAAACATTGCATTGTCTCCTTAGTGTAAGAGCCTGAAAGAGTAAATAAAATCTGGAAGATATAATAGATACTGTGAAAGGGAAAGAAACTGCTCAAAGGGAAGCAATAAATGGGATGAGGGAAAGGAGAAAAGAAAGGCAGAAGGAAGGGAAAAATATCTATGTGTATACACAGGATAGCTGGGATAACTGTACCGCTGATCTCTACTGGTCTACTGAAAGGAAAAGGTAATGTTTAATTATTTCTCCTTTTTAATTTTAATTTTTTAAACCAGTTTTGCATGCTTATATCTGGTAATCTGAACCACTAATTTGAAGACAACTATATGCACTATAACAACCATTGTTGAATTCTTATCATCTTGTTTATTGAAATTCTGTATTGTTTCTAATTTTTTTATAATTACATTTTATTGTTTTAAAAAATAAAAAATTGAAAAAAGTATAGTTGCTGGGATAATATTGATTAAATGGGGATCAAATGGGAAGCCCATCACCCAGCAAGCGCACATAAGACAGACTAGGACTCTCCTGGAAGGGGTGAGTTAGGGAGGTTTGATCCTGCACCCCAAGATGATTGATGTCTATGGAGAGTATCAATCACTACTTTTCATCCCTAGGGGAAGTATGGGTAAGTCGTCCCTTTTTCTTGAAGCCTGGGTTTCAGGGAATGTGCCTCCAGCCACAGTTATCTTCTGCACTGACCTCTTTAGGGCCCAGCCCTATCTAACTGCCTACAATATTTCTACCTAATTTAGCTATCTATAATATTGTGGGCAAGGGACAGAGACGAATCTGACTATTTCCAGGAGAAGAGGGTTGTAGTTGTGATTGGCAGTCAGGGATACTCAACATAGGGTTATCTAAAGACCCTCAGTGGATGCCAGGTGTTCTTGTCTTGGGTAGACACATAAGTCTGGAGGAGACAAGGCCACAGAAACAGTTAAGTATGTATGGGTCAAATCATAAAATCAATAGGATAATTATGAGTATAGCCAACATAGCTAACAGGATAATTATGGATGTAGTATTTCCTGTTTCCCATATTATGAATATAGGAGACTTTGTGGGCAACGAGCAAAGACGAATCTGACTATTTCCAGGAGAAGAGGGTTGTAGTTGTGAGGAACTACAGTTAGGAGGAAACCTATAACTGGATCCACTAGGAGGATCCAGTTATAGCTTTCCATAAAGAGGATAAGGAGAAGGTCCGGGGAATTTTAGAATCTGACACGTCATTAACCTGTTGTCTAATATCTTGAACAGCTATTGTAACTCAATCACTTTTAACTCCTTATACATAGAAGTTTTAAATTTTTTTTGATGTTTGTCCAAAATTTATTTTATAAGAAAAATTTTGGTTAAAAAAAAGAAAGGAATAAAGGTAAAAATATGGAACGCTTCACGAATTTGCATGTCATCCTTGCGCAGGGGCCATGCTAATCTCTGTATTGTTCCAATTTTTAGTATATGTGCTGCCGAAGCGAGCACAGAAGTTTTAAATTTTGATGTAGTCCAATTTATCTATATTTTCTTTTGTTGTTAATGTTTTCCTATCATATCCAAGCAATCATTGTGATATTTAATACCATGAATCTTTGCATCATATTTTCTAGTAAGAGTTTAAACTTTGTTTAAGGTATTTGACCCACTCTGAATTAATTTTTGTGTATGGTAGAAGGCAAGGATTGAGTTCATTCTTTTGCATATGGATATCCGATTTTTTCCAATACCACCTGCTAAGACTAAGTGAATTCTTAGAGTCACACAGTAATAGCAAAGATATAACTAGGACCCAGGTTTGCTGGCTCCAAGGTTTTGGGACTTTCCCTATATGTTTTGTTTCATTATCTATTGTCTTGGGTGAGTGAGGCAGTACTGTATTCACAGGGAATCGTGACGAAGAGGTCATCCAGCAACCCCTGCGGAACTGGCCACCTGGTTTCTTCCTCCTGCACCATTATATTGAGTCTAGAAGGAGACAAGCCAAGCCACAAATCTGGCGTCAGAGTCCTACATCCATCCACTTACTTTCCATTTCTGAACCACAGGGCTCCTTAAGAACTGAACACCTTCCCTCAGGAAAAGAAGGCAAGCTGTGCAATGAACTGTACATGCTGGAAAATATGAATTGTGCAATAATTAATGTGGGAGGTCTAAACTTAGCTAAATTAATTTCTACATTAAATTCTATCTGTGCAGAATCTGTTGGATCATCATGCTAGTCTAATTTATATCTAAACTGCCTTCCCTCTAATTTTTTTCTTTTTTGCAGGAGTTGTAATTACTGTATCCCAGCTGGAAATACTGAACAAGTCAATGAATAAAAGTGTTCTAAAATCACTTTCAAAATGTGTAGAACATGACAAATTTCATGCAGTGTATATCTGTGTGACTTTATGTCTACTAGGTCTCACATGGTCCAGTCTTTGCATGATATTTTTAAAGAAATAAACTAAAAGCAGTCAAAAGTATTTGCAAACTTCTCTGGCCTACAGTTCCCATTAACGTGGATTCAGTTCATAGGTCGTTTTTCTTTCAGTTTCTTCCTGCTTTGTTTACACTTCGTTACTGCCCCCTCCCAGTCAAATGTCCTCAGTGCCTGTCCAAGGGCCTTTTCATTTCCTGCCCTTCCCCATTTCCGCTGGGTCTTCTTTTTGCTTCTTACACATTGCTTTGCCCAAAATCATACTGACAGTAAGAGGGAGGAGATGAACACCCATTACGGCCTTCACTGTGACCATCTTGTCCAGGCCAGTGTCCCTTCTAGCCCGAATCACTGCATTAGCTTCTACACCCTCTCCTTGCTCCCTTCTCTTCCCTTCCCTTGGGAGTCTGTTCCTAATACAGACACCAGAATGGTCCTTTAAAAATATACCAGCATTACTCGTCCATATCCCCCGAGTGTTTCCTGTTTACCATCTGATTCTCCCCATTAGACTATGAGCTCCTTGGTGGTGGGGAATTTTGTCTGTTTAGTTCTCTGCTGTATCCCCAGAGAATACAATGCTGACTGGTACACAGGAAGCACCTCCAATTTGTTCAGTGAAAATCGGGGCTGCTGTATGAACTCCTTGCTTGTTTTGAACCAGTTATGTCTTCTGTTTGCGAGGCTTTCTGTAAGAGTTGGCGTGATTTCAGCTTCTAGTCACAGAAAAGATAGCATGCTTTATTTATACAAATAGGCATTTCTGGAACATCAGCATGATACCATTAAGGGTTTACAACTGATGAAGAAAGCAAATCCTGTCTTCTGACTGCCTCTCTGCTGTGACTTGCCGTGCCACAATTCAACAGCCACCTTTTATGAAAAGATGGATTACAAAGAAAGACATGGCTTAAATAGTATGGCAGTTTATTATGTGCTCACATTGCAGAGGTTGCAGGATTCAGTCTGCAGATGCTTCCTCCTTTCCTTGCTGACCTACAGTATCACCATCTGGACACTTCCTGTCCTCTGCCTCACTTCCTCCCAGTCCACTTTCATCTAGGAGCCAGCTGTGCACCGGAGTACCAGCACTCTGCCTTGGCTGTTCCCTTTTGCCCCAGGGCGTTTGTAATGGCAGGTGTGGGACCTTCGTGGGAACCAACATGGTGAACGTCTGTGTAGCTGTGCATAAGCAAAGCTGCACAAATTTGGGAGGGACCAATCCACAGGGAAAACTTTGACCAATGGGCCCTGAAAACTGCAGGGAAGTGTTTCACTCTCACCCTTGGGGGGACATTTCTGAGTCACGCTGTACATCATTCCCCAGGGTGTCTCTGCAAGCTCAATGTCCGGTTGCCAATGGTAGGGACTAGTTTGACAATGTGCTCTTCGATTTGCTTTCCTTCCTTCCCTGCTTTACTCTTTAGAGTCTCCCTACTCTTGTGCCTTGGACCCATTTCCCACATAAGCAACCTACTGATACTTGCATTGGGCTGTTTTTCAGGGGAAAACCTAGGCTGTGACATTGGTACATAAAAGGGCCCTGCAGATCAGTCCTTCAGAATGGAATCTGTGACCAGATCACTCAGGGGTCAGATGGCGCTGCAGGCTCCCTTGTTGGTGGTGGGTGGGGTGTTGCCATCCCTTGGAAGGGAACACAGTTACAGTCAGCAAGACTTTCTATGATGCAGAATCGGGATGAGGAGAAAGTGGAGGGAGCAACACCGGTGTGAGTGGGAGCCTGGGCAGAGACAGTGACTTTCATGGTGACAGTCTTCTTTCTCCCGGCTATAAAGTGGCCGGCAAGAATATGCAAGGCTTTTTGTTTCCTCTTTCATGTCCAGAACAGAAAGAATGCTCCCAGAAGTAGTTTACTTTGCAGTATGATTTTAGAAACCTCCTTGAATCTCCCTTCCTTCCTTCCTTCCTTCCTTCCTTCCTTCCTTCCTTCCTTCCTTCTTCCCTCCTTCCCTCCCTCCGTCCCTCCCTTCCTTCCTTCTTCCTTTCTCAATACTGAGAATGAACCTAGGGCTTTTGAACTGAGAGAGACATTTTAGTACTTCTTACATTTTTAAAAAAGGTTAGTGAGACAGGGTTTCACTAACTTGATAAGTTGTCCAGACTGCAATGCAATTTATAATCCTCCTGCCTCAGGTTCCCAGTGTGCTGTGATTGAATCAATTTCTGTTGCAAAGTAATGCTATTAGGTTTGGAATTGTTAATGTGCCATAGGCACTGGGCCTAGAATTACTTACTAGAATTACTGACCGGGTTAGCTTGAGGTTAGTTGGGGGCCTCTCTTGAGGTTCACATTTTTTCTAAACTTCTAGGTATGGTGGTGTGGTGGCATACACCTCTAATCCCAATATCTGGGAATCTGAGGCAGGAGGATCCCCATGAGCTTGAGGCCAGGCTGGGCTACATAGTTGAAGGCTAGCCTGAACTACCTAGCAAGATCCTGTCTCAAAGAACCTAACTGAACCAAACCAAACCAATCCAATCCAAACCAAACCAAACCAAATCAAACCCTTCCCCACAAACCTTCACAGCACTGAGGGATACTGCAGGTATAAGATCCATGTATCCGTCTCCTGGTTCCATGATGAGCTTATCTTTATTGAAGGTATCAGTAAAACATCACCTCTTCTCCAAAGTTTTCTGTGATGCAGGCTTGTCTTTCCTGTGCTACCTCTGAACCTATATGGATTCAGTAGTGTTTCTGAACATGCAGGTTCTCGTGCCCGCTGGCCCAGGTTCGGAACTGTGAGACTCTGGAATATTTGTTTAATACTAACACTTAGTATTCTCATTAGTGAAAAGTACTTACCTTAGGAGAGTTCGTCTGAAGAAGAAATAAATTAGAGTATGTAATGGTTTAACACAATTTCTGGTACATGGGAAGCACTCCATAATGTTAGCCTTTGTATGTATTATATTGAATATATTATATGTATATTTAAGTACATTTTCTCTCTCTGCATCTGTTATAGGACTTCCATTCTAGTAATTTTTGTGTTTCCAGTGCATAGGGTGAACAAAGATCCATTGAGTGAATGAAGAAACAGTACAGAGAATGCGTAAATACCTTGAAGGAAGTGATTCCCATGAGAGTGGGAGGCAAAATGGAGTGGCTGGGCAGCTTTTTAGAGGAGGTGGAATCTCAGCAGGAACTTGAATGATAAATTGACTTTTTACAGCCAAGAACAGCATTAGCACAAGGGCTTGTGCATGTAAATATGTATAGAGAAAATGAGTGCAAGATATATAAGGGAATATAGACCAGCAACCTGAATGAAAGGTTTGTGTATAGATGTGAGAGAACAATTTTGCTAAGTTTGACACAAAACTATGGGAGAGCCAGGATGATGTGACTGCAAGAGGGTTTTTGTGCAAGGAATTTAAGCTTGGGAATTATACCATGACCTGCCTCTTGACTCTGCCATTTTTTGGGAGCGTGGACTTAAATCATCTGTTGGCTCTAAGCTGGTTTTCTATCTCTAAAACAACTTATGTGCATAATTTGCAGTGTTTTTGAGACTAGCACAAATACACACAATAAGCTTACCAGACAGGCACTTGTTAAATTGTTATACTGGCAAGTGGAGTTTAAAAGTTTTTTTTTTTTTAATACAAGAGCATGGTATTTTAACACCATTTGATGGCAGTATAACTGAAACATCAAAATTTATAGAGTGATAAATTTCATGAAATAAACAAGCCAGTCTGCTGGACGTTGGCAGTGCTCAGAAATCAGTGCCTTCCTTATTTGGCTGGGAAGCAGAACGGGGGATGGAAAGATTTCAGATCTTTTGTGGAGACTCTGTAGATTCCTTTATTCCTCTTTTAGACTTAGTTGTATAAATCTTCTTTCCAACAGACCATCACTTTATCCATAGAATTATTTGGTTTATCTGCAGTAGCAGGCCACAGCTTTCTCCCTATAAATCAATAACTGTAGGTTTTTCTGGTCAATTCACAGGTTAGGTTTTGCATGATCAAGTCTGAAATTTCTCTCTGCCAGCACAAGAAGTAGAAGAGACATCGATTCATTTCATCTTATTTTTCATCTGATAAAACTGCAGGAGGAATTTTCTTACTATCACATTATTCTTAGCCAAAGGCTCACACACCAGAGTGTTTCAGAACATGCTGGCTTCCACACCAGCTTCATTAGCCACACCTTTGCAGCTAGGAACCCGCAGCAGCCTGAGGCCTGTGAACCGCACCTGCTATTCGGTCTTGTGGATTTTCCCACCTCCACTCTATCTTCATTTCTGCTCTTCCAAGCTAGGAGTTTAGGAAGTGACTGTATTTGCATTGCAAAAATGAAAACATAAAGCAAAGCTCCCCACTGCCACCCTGAATAGTCACATGAAGTGAACTGTCCTGACTGAACAATAACCTCCTGGGAGAGGGAGACAGAAAATTTGAGTTCTCTGTCACGTTTATCTAAGAAAATAGAGACAAAAAATGGCTTTTGATTAAGTAAGGTTTGTCCTTTGGGTCTTGAGGAATAGGAAAAGGTAGTTTAACTTCTCCAGAAGAATTTTGGTGAGAGATATGCGGTGAATTTTAAGTACTCATATATCTGACTCAAAGAGTACCTCAAAGAATGTTTCATAAATGATCTTCTTCTCAGATTTTTAGTTAGAAATCAGAACTAGCATCTCTTTTCCTATTGAGAAGAGGGTGTTCTCAACTGTGGAGTCAATAGATTGTAACAGTCATTATCACCTTGGTTCTGAAAGGAGATAAGCTACTCTCCAGCTCTGTTACTTACTACTATACGATCTTTGGCAAGTTACATAACTTGCTGGGAAATGCTATCTCCCTCATAAAAATGCGAGGATTAAAGAGTTAGCAAATTGATTTCTGACCCTTGTTAATATTTAAGAGGGAGTTGCAAACCATTTATTTTATGTAACAAGTAGGAAAACACGGGTAAATTATAGAAATGATATTTTAAAAGATGCCAGCAGGTGGTGGCAGCAAAAAAAGACTCAATAAACGAACCTTCCCCCAGAGGAAGGATTTGAGATTAATTTTTGCATTCTTCTGGAGATTTGTTGAGGCTGAGTAGATATTGCAGATCAAGCTGGCTGTAGGAAGAGGGACTGTTCCAAATGCAGGAAAACCAGTGGTGCTCTAGAAGAAAATGTTGCCTGATACAGTAGTTCAAAACCAAGAGAAAAGCTAGGCATTGTGGTGCGTGCCTATAATCCCAAACTCCGTAAACGGAGGCAGGAGGATTGCACAGGTTCAAGGCCAGCCTGGGCTACATAGTGAGTTCAAAACCAGCTTGGAATAAATAGTGATAGCCTGTCTCAAAAAAACCAAACCAAACCAAAACAAAAGCCCAACACAACTAGCAACCAACCAACCAACCAACCAATTAAGAGAAGCTCTAAATGTACCGGCAGTTTGTCTGATAAGCTATTTGCTGAATGCTGAATGCTGAATGCTGAGTTGAAGGGTATGAGAAGCTGGACTCCATACTGCAAAGTTTAGTTTCACAATTCTTAGGAGAAAAAGTCTCCCAGGAGGAAATGCTCTGTGATGAGCACAATGAAATTGGTGAAGGCCTGGACTCACCTGGATAAAAAAATCTTTAAATAACAAAGTGCTTATGTTGCTTTTCAGGAAAAGTCTTCAGAATCCACTCAATGGCTTTTTGGAACTGGTTCTTCAAGAAGAACATGTGTAGAAATACAAACACTAAAACCAACAAACGAAAAAGAATGGACATGTGCAGAAGAGGTCAATGGCCTTTGGTATCACAAGCTCAATCTTCTCTTCATGGAGAACATGGTAACCTCTCTCCCCCAGGAAATATGCCACCTGTAAAGAGGCACCCTGGCAGCATACAGCTGCACAAAGGATGCACTAAAATCTCTTCTAACTACCCAACTAACAGCTTCTTCTCTCTTCCTTTTTATAAATTCTGATATCAACTGATATGGGAGGCAGATCTAAGCTGACTGCACAATAAAGTTCTGTTTCTGCAAAACATGGTGCTGTAGTAGTGTCTTATATGGATATCAGGCAGTACGCTCTTAGTTTTAGTGAGATGTGTGTCATCTCTGAGGTATATGAAGAGGGAGGTGAAATAAAGCTATGGAAAGACACTATCCAACTCCTTGGAATCTCACTTCCTGAATGGAAAAGGTCATCTTACCTTCCTGATAAAGGATGAGGTGAACCAACCTTGGAGGAAAACAGCATTAATTCCAGTTTTCTGTGGTTCCTTTCACTCAATATCTGACATACAAGAAAAAAAAATCGAGATGCGAAAAGGTAGAAAAATGTTACTAGTAAGTGAAAGTAAAGAAGATAGTAAAATAGATAAAATCATCTACATGCCAAAGTTAGATTTATTATAAATATATTGTAGAAAACAGAGGAAAGCATGGAGAGAAGGCAAAACAAATATAAAAAATTTGAACACAGCTTATGTAAAATAATCAAATGGATGTTTGAAAAATGCAGTGTCTAGATTTGACAACTCATGAGATTGATTTAACAGCAAACTGGTTATAGCAGAAAGCAAATCAGCAATCTCAAAACAAGAGAAGGACGTTAAAAAACAATAGAAAGGACAGAATGTAGGAGACATAGAGGCCAATATCAAAATGACCTAACTCTGGGTGACGTACAGGTTCTCTCTAGATCCAAGAGCTGAGAAGAGAGGAAACAGGGCAGAGATAGTCTTCAAGGATATAAAGGGTGAGAATTTTCTAAAACTATTATAGACAGCAGGCCACAGACTTAAGACGCCCAGAGAACCACAATCAATATAAATACAAAGAAAAATATGCATAGAAAGGGGAGTTAGAATTTTTTTTTTCTGTCCTAGGTTCTTTGGTTGGTCTGAGTTAAGCTCACAGGAGAAATTAACAGCAGCAAAACAGTTTTAATTATGTGTGTGCACACTGGAAACCTACAGAAATATGAGTCTCAATGGAAGCAGCCAGACAGTTGAGGCTTATATATCATTCTGAGCTCTGGGAAGGCATAGGAAGTTGGGGGTCTCTGAAAAGTAAAGGAGGTAAAGTGTGAGAAGGGTAGGGAGGAGATATATGGTGAATAAAGTTTGCCTCAATAGGCAGATAAAAACCAGGGGATAAAAGTTGTCTTCACTGCACAGGTACTTCTACTCATAAAAATTTCATTTATAAATATGTTTCTTCTACAAAAGAGGAAATTTATGTTTTATTTTAGAAAATGAGGGGGAATTAAAAAGCTTTTTCCACACTAGCTGGTTTTTTATTGCTTTTAACCAAAATAATCAATATGCCAAAATAGCGTATTTTGTGAGGTCACGTTTTGGAACTCATTCAGAAACATCATGAATACGCTTCTGGAAGAAAATATAAAGAGGGAAATACTAAAAGTAGCAAAAGGACAAAAAATTATTCTCAGTCAATAATAAACCAACATCAGACACCAGACTTTTAAACTGGAATTAGGGAGGCAAGACTGCAATAAAATAACATCTTAAGAATGGGAACAAATAAGACTCCCATCTGTGAGTTCTTATGCAGTGAAAAATACCCTTCAGAAATGAAGGTGAAATAAAGACATTTTAAGTCAAATGAAGCTAAAAGCATCAGTGCCTGGCAGACCTCTATTGTATGAAATAGTAAGACCAGCTGTGCAGGGTAATGTAGAGCAATCAGGTGGAAGCTCAGTACTTTAGAAATGAAAGAAGGCCTCCAGAAATGGGAATTGTATGTTCACTATACAAGAGTATTGACTTTTTAGAGGGTTATAACATATGTCTATGTAAAATACAAGGGGGATCAAAATATGCAGTGCATATTTAAAGCAAAATTCATTACAGTAAAAGAAACATGGCCATTAATCTCCTTCAAAATACTCCCACTTGTGTTGAACACACTTATCCTATCACTGTTCCCATTTTATTTTATTTTACTTTTTATGTTTTTGAGATGAGGTCTCACTGTGTAGCCCAGGCTGGCCTCAAACTCATGGTGATCTTACTGCCTCAGCTGCCAAGTGCTGGGATTACTGGTGTGTGCTACCACGCCTGGCCCTATTTCCACTTCCTTAAGCAGTTCCGGAAGTCCTGTCTCATGAATGTCTTAACCAAGTTTGATCAAAAATACTACAGGGATATTGCTGCTCAGGAAAGCCAGGCTTTTAAAAAACATTATGGTGTGGCCTTATCCACCTCACTCACTGGACCTGGCACATGTGCACTTTCTAGCTCCTCCCCAAAGTCAAAATGACCATGAAAGGTAACCATTTTGAATTGACCTGGGACACTGAGGGAGCCACAAGGGCACCACTAAACACTCAGAGGAGAGGCCTCCCAGAACTGCATCAGAAAGCCGCAAGAATGACAGATAAGTGTGTTTGAAGTAAGATGGAGATCTTCGAGGGCAACTGATGGTGATGTGCCTTTAACTTTAATACATTTTAAAAAACTTAAGCATTCATGGTAGTTTTTGGTCACTGCTTGTATATGGTAACAGAAGTGAAGAGGTCGGGGAAGGTTGAGTGGTGCTAAGTTTTTGCAGTGTTTCATGGTTTGGGAGGTGAAGTGGATACACACTGTAATCTCAGCAGTCAGGGAGGCTGACGCAGGAGAATCACAAGTTCAAACCCACGCTGGGCAACTTAATGACTTTGTGAGAACTTGTCTCAAAATCAAAATCAAAATCAAAATCAAAATAATTAAAAGGGCTAGGGATGTAGCTCATTGTGAAGGGCCTGGGATTAAAAAAAGAAAAAAGTAAAAAAGAAAAGAAAAGAAAAGTGAAGAATGATTTAAGGTAAACTTCAGTTGGAGTTTCACTATAAAATCTCTGGAGTACTAAAATGTAAAAATACACAAGAGGCAAAGCTAAAAAGCAGATTGAGGAGATCTACTGATTTAATTTTCAACTTTTAAGAAAGAAAGAATACCAGTGTACACAAAGTACTCCTGAAAAGATAAATGAGAAAATACTCATTTTTTGTTTCAGAATTTATCAGAGGCTTTGTTAGCTAGTTGTTATTGCCCAAGAATGTGAGAAAGCATGCAATGTTCTCCAAATTTTTTGAACAGATTTCTTCAGTTTCTCATTTCGTTTGGTTTTGAGTCTTTCACACACAATACAGTTGGGGAAACACTGATGTAAAAGTCATCAGCTAACACTGAGCCTACCCCATACTTTGCTGTAATCTTTTTGCTACTGATAACAGAAACACTCTCTGACCAGGATACTAATGTATTAAAAATAATACTCATCTTAATTCATGAGGTCAGGACAACCTTGTTATGGGAACTTGACAGGAAAATTATAACAAAGGACTATTACAGGTTAGTGTCTCTCATGAGCACAAATATACAAGACTAACTAATCAAACCAAATGCAATAATAATCATGACCAAATAATATTTACTTGAGAAATGGAAAGTTGGGTTAAAATTCAAAAGTCAAACATTTGTATGTGGTGGTGCATGCCTGTAGTCCCAGCATTTGGGAGACTGAGGCAGAAGGATCACTGGGAGTTCAAGGCCAGCTTGACTTACACAGGGAGACCCTGTATCAAGAAAAACAAAGTTGCTGGGTGTGGTGGTGCAGGTTTATAATCCCAGCACTCAGGAGGCTGAGGCAGGATTGTTGTGAGTTCAAGTTCAGCCTGGGCTACAAAGTGAGCTCACAGCCAATCTGAACTCTATAGTGAGATCCTGTCTCAAAAATACAACAACAACAAAAAAGTCAACCAATATAATTTCTCATATTAAGCAAATAAAAGGAAACTCATACGGTCATCTCAGTAGCTCCAAAAAAGTTGATTACATTCAGTTCATACTTATTATATACTTTTTGGAGAACTTGCCTAAGAAGAAACTTCTTTAATCTCCTAAACCTTTAAAAAACAGCAACGGCTGCGGATACAGCTCAGTAGCATAAGTGCCTGCCTGGCAAGCGCAAGGTCCTGAGTTTGATCCCTGGTACTGCAAAAAAACAAAAACAAATAAAAAATGGCAACAAAGGGGAGCAGATTATGTCACCCCCAAAACATGCCATGTGGGCGTAAGGATTATTTTTAGCCAAAACTGAGGAAAGCAACGTAAGAGAGTTTCTCTTTGCTTTCCCTATTTTCCTAAAAGCAGCACATATATTTACAAGAGTGTCTCTCCTTCACTCTCTACCATGAAGGGCAAACATTAATCATCAGGTGGAGATGCACTGAGACCCTTTTCAGCCTAGAGATGGCAGCAGAGAAATCAACATAACAAACTCTACCCACCAGCCTTTACCTGCCATAAGCGCCTACAAATTTTTCTTCCCACAATTTACATTCCCAAGAAACTCAAGGTTCTTTTTTTTCTCGTCATTTCTTTAAAAAAATATTGTTCTTTGTTGAAGATGCTACATCTCAGTGAGAACCACTCAAGTGCTGAGTATCTTCTTGGTATGTATGAAATATACATGCTCATAAATTTGGTCTTTTTTTTTTTCTTGTTAATTTTTCTTTTGTTACAGGACACCAGCCAAAAATTTAGGGCAGAGGGGAAATTATTTTCAGTCCCCTGCATTCATGGCTAGCATCATACTGAATGGTAAAAATGCTTTCCCTCTGAAATTGCATGTGAGACTTAATAATCGCTTTTAAAATTAAGGTGACACTTAACAATATGAGGACATCACTTCCAAGCCCAAATTTGAGGATATAACAATGGGGGCAGTACCATCACTTTGATTCTATCTTATATGAATGTTCCTAGCCAAGGCAGCAGCCATGAAAAAGTTTACATAGAAGATATACACAATGGAAAGGAAAAAATAAGATTGTATTTACTTGTATATATCATGTACCATAAACATTAAAGGAGTACATAAATATGGGGATAACATACTGAAACAAACTTCATTTTGATACTTGAAATCCAGTCAATACAAAAGTTAATTTTATTTTTGGAAGCTAACACTAAGTTAATTAGAAAATGAAGCAAAAGTACCATTTACAGGAATAAAGATTCAAATATTTAAGCATAATACAACAACATACACGTAAGATCTACCCACTGAAATCTATGAAATATTTCTGAGAGAAATTAAAGACCAACAGAAATGAGATAAGCAATGTAAATTGATTTGAAAAACTATGGCTAAGGTGTTGACTATCATCCAATTGATCTATGTATTTAAAGCAGTTCTTAACAAAATCCCATCAGTGTTTGTGTGTGGTCATTTGAGGAGTTGATTCTAAAGTTGATGTGGAAAAGCTAAGGATTTAAAGGAGATGAGACAGTTTAGTAGGAGAACAAATTTGGTAGATGAAGGCTATCATATTTCAAGATTCCTAATGAAGGGGAACTAATTAAGACATTGTAGTGTAGACACAAGGATATGTACATAAGACCAATGAAAGAATGATGACTCTAGACACAGTCTAAAACAGATCTAGTAGTGGGTCTAGAATAGTGATCTAGATGGCCACTTGATTACAACAAATGTGTTACTGCTCACTAGTCAGTAAGAATGACTTTTTCTGTAACAGTTTTCCATCTGGCTATTCATGTAAGAAATAAACATTGAACCTATCTCATTATACACATGAATAGAAGATAAACCAAAGTGCAGGGCAAAGCAGTCAAGTCTATAGAAGGAAATAATGAAAAAAAAATGGATAATAGCTGTCCAATTCTGTGGTAGATAAGGGTTTCTTAACTGGGACTCACAAAAAATCTTATGATCAATCTTCTAATTGCAAAAGAAAAAATTGATTAAGTTGTACTTAATTAAAATTAAGAGAATAAAATTAAGACCCAAACTAGATAATAAAACTATCTATCTATGATCTAGGAATTCACATCTAAAACAGAGTACCTACAGATGAATGAGAAAAAATAAAACTTTATAGATTGCTCAAAAGACTTGCAATGACCCTTCATAAAAGGATGTCCAAATGGCCAATAAGCAACAAAAGTTGCTGAATATTATTATTATTACTAGTTTTGAGATAGGGTCTCATCATGTGGCTGGCCTTGAACTCACTATCTAGCCCAAAGGGGTCTTGAACTTGTGACAACCCTTCTGCCTCAGCCTTCTGGGTGCTGCTCAGATCCCAAAATCTCTATCAGTCAGTTCTTACTAGAAACAGATTGTCTTCGTTACTTTTCTCCCGTTGCTGAGACGAAATACCCAATGTCCAAAATGAAGGAAGGAAAGATTTATTTAGCTTACAGTTTGTGGAGGTTTCAGTCCATACTTGGCTGGTTCTGAGGCAGAGTGGCACATGGGAGAGAGCAAACGTTCATGGCAGCAGAGCACGGCAAAAACAACCAGCAAAAGGGAGGAATGGCAGGCAAGCAGCCTCTTTCTACCTCTGTTACACTGTAAACAGCCTACCCCCATCCACAGATTATGTGAGATTAGCGCTCACATAATCTTCACATAATCTCCCCGCACTCCTCTTCCACAGCTCAGAATGTATACAAAGTAAGCACCCTGGCTTCCTGCTGAGTCACTGAGCCAAACCTCTAGGCTCCTCAAGTTGATACAGTGTATCAACCATAACACAGATTTAATACAAGATACACAAATAAATATGAATTTACAAGATGAGTTTACAGGGGCTGCCTCGAGAGTCAGATGTGGAAGGGTGCAAAAGGCCTGTCACACAGTGAGGATGCAAAGGGTGTAGTCAAAGGCCTGGAGTTCACTGCCATGTCCCGTGCAAGTCTGTGGCAGGAGGCTAAAGGGCCTGGGATGGAAGTCAGAAGACGACATCCAAGGTGAAGGCGAAGGCTGGAGTTCCTCTGAAGAAACAGAGCATGCACCATTGCATCCAACTCATCATTATTAATTAGCAGGAAAATTCATGTTAAAGTTACATCAAAACCCATGACATACCTGCAAGGATGGCTAACATTTAAAAAGATGGACAGTGCTGAGTTACAGTACAGAAGCAGAATACCTGGAATTTTTTAATAGCGCAGTTGTGACTGTAAATTGGCACAACCACTCTGGAAAGCTGTTTTTTTTTTTTTTTTTCCGGTACTAGGGATCAAACTCAGGACCCTGCGCTTGCTAGGCAGGCGCTTATTCCACTGAGCTATATCCCCAGCCCCTGGAAAGCTGTTTTGTGACATCAACTAAAATGAAATCTTGCCCCATGACCCAGCTGTTCCATGAGGCCCTTCTTTTTCCAACAGAAAAAGGTACTCATATTTATCAAATGCTCACAGAAGCTTTAGTCAGATCAGCTAAAAGCAGGAAGCAACCCACGCATCCACCAACAGAGAGAAGGGACAAATAAATTGTGTTATATTCAGGCAATGCAGTACTTTGCAATGATAAAAAGGAGTGAACTATCAAAATATATGCAATGATATGGATGGATCTCCCAGACATTATTTTAAGTAAAAGAAGCCACACACAAAAGAATACCTATTGTATGATTCTGTCCATCTAGAGTTAAAAAGTAGGCAATACAAATCCATGCTGAAAAGGGCCATAGTGATTGAACTAGGGGCATGAGTGGTATTACCTGACATAAAGAAACCTCTGGATGCCAGAACTGTTCACAGCCTCAATCCAGGTCATGGTTGTGCTAATAGACACTGAGCAGACTCTGTATGCTATATGCTCTGCCTATATGTAGCAAACAACTCTGATATGCTTTCCTATATCCTCTGATCTGATGAGGAAGAGACACAGACAGCTAACTTTAGTAATGTGTTGGGTGCTGTGGCAGAGGAAATAGTGCTGGCTCTGAGTACACGGAGCAGGGAGGAGTTGGTATTCCAGGGATGTGAGAAGACTTCCTTGAAGAAGGGATGCCTCAGATGAAACCACAGCCAGAGGAAGAGGATATTCCAGGCAGAGGGAGCAGAATGTGCAAAGGCCGGGAAGGAAGTGGGGTAGCGAGGCATGTTTAAGGAGTTCAAAGTTCAGTATGGCTGGAGGGCAGGGAAAAAGATGAGGAAGGAGAGGTGAGGCTGTGAGGGTCAGGTTTTTTTTTTTCTTTTTTCTTTTTTGCTACTGGGGTTTAAACCCAGGGCCTTCTCACTGAACTACATCCAGCCCTTTCAAAAAAAATTTTTTTTTTCTTAATATTTAGAGAAATGGTTTTACTAAGTCACTAAGTTGCCCAGGCAGAGATCAAACTTGGAAGCCTCCTACCTCAGTCTCCCAGAGTGCACCATCACACCCCGTGTAGGGTCTGTTCTTTGATTTCTCTCTTCTAAAGACTTGGGGAAGCCAGGGCATAGTTTTAGGTAGGAAGAAGTCAAGAGCAGACATTTCCTACTGTTAAAGAAACGACCCTCACCCTCGGAGGCTGAGGAGGTGAAACCCTTGCGGAGCTGTGGTCCAGGGGGAGACTTGAGCCAGGAAGAGGCCAGGGGCTGGAGAGCGGCTCAGGGCTGCAGCCGTGAAGCTCGGAGGTCAGAAGCGCTGGATGCGGAAGAGGGAAGAGGAGTTTCAGCCCTACTGGGACAGGACCACAGTTTAGACCCCAAAGAGGGCCTGCAGTGTTAGGGGCTTTGCTTGCGCCTCTGAATTTCCAGGGTCACTTCTTTGATCCTCCTTTCCTCTTAAAAGGAATCTTATGCTCCCCAAAGAGGCTTTCAATGCTGGGCGAGCGTTGGCAGTTTTATTGGCCGAATCCTTTTGAATGGCATTGGGGAGCTGGAAGGAGGGGACAGAAGTGGAGCTTGGTTGCAGACACCAGGTCCCAGTTTTCCTGTTGCCCCCACCGACCTCGCAGGTAAGGGCAGAACAGTTCACCAGCGTCTATTGTTAAGACACCGAGGGAACAGCCCACCAGAGACCCCCCCTCCGCAGGGGTTAGGGTCTCCTCTGACACCAGCACGTTTGGAGAGGCGGAAGGGCTTGTGGCCCCGACAGCGCCACTTCGCCCCGGGCAGGGTGAGTGGACAGCGCGAGGTGACGATTAAACCTGCAGGACCCAGAAGTTCGCAGATGGATCGGTCTGCACATCCTGAGAGCTTGGAACCCCGCCGTTCCCGTTTCCCTCCGAGCCACCCCAAACATCTTTCCTTGAGCCAGAAGGGGATTTAGAGGCACAGACCTGACAGCAGCTCACACCTTTCACGCCCGGGTTAGGACCGGATCTGCGGAACAGAGCCCCCGGCGGCTCCCCCCGGGCTGCTCCGTGGGCGGGGGCGCTGCGTCTGGGCGCGCGGCGGCGGCGTGGGCGCGGCGCTGCAGGTGTGAGTGACACCGCGGGGATCGCCGGGGCCCGCAGAGCCAGAGCTGCCTGCTCTGCCGAGGAGGAAGCCGCCCGGCCCGCGCCGCGGACCCACGGCGGGTCCCCACCCAGGTAGGGGACGGCGACGCGCTGAGGTGCGCGCAGACCCGGCCGGCGGCTCGCCTGCCTCGGCCGAGACGCACTCGCTGCTACCGGGAGCCGGGCTTGTGGTACGCGGCAGGAAAGACCGGGCAGAGTCCGGGAAAGCGCGCGCAAGAGCAAGCGCTTGCAGGCTGCCGGGGGCTGCGCGCTCCTTGGAAGTGGCACCCCCAGGGCTGACTGTGAAACCCTTTGAACTGTTAGCGCCCTAAGCACTTCTGAACTTAGGCTGCTGACATTTACGGCTCCGTCCCTCTGAGCTTCTCAAGCCGCTACAGTTCGTTCCTGTTAGGTGTATTTTGCTGTTGTTGGATTGTTCTTGAGATTAAAAGCGTGCTTGACACCTAGTGGCTCTGAGTTGGGGTTCGTGTGCGTTTTGGAGGTGGAAGGCGCCCTCCGCGGGCGTGGGAGCCGCTTCTTAGGCACACAGAGGATCTGTTTATAGATGGGTTTTAGCGCGTGGAAAAGAACACGATTTGTTTTGCAGGGATGGGCGAGCAAATGCATTTAGCGAGGCAGGGCTGTTTCTTCCGCAGACAGACGGGAGCTCTCTGCTGTTCAGCGCTCGGCAGGGCAGGGCGGTGAAGCGCTACCCTTGATCCAGAAATCGTAGCTGAAAACCAGGTCTGCTTAAAGGTAACTTAGCGTCAGCGTCTTGGGCTCCGATAAGAGCAGCCTGGGTGAGGCGGGGTTGGGCACTGAGCGAAGCTTGCTCGATTTCTAAGCCTGTTTGGAAGTTGAATGTGGGGGCCCTGGGGGCGCACGGAGTGGTGGGTGAGAGTGTACGGGTGACAGGCATTGTTACCAGCTCAGGGGTTACTCTGGTCTGCAGGATCCCTTCTGTGCTTTTGCTTCCTGCCCTTCCCATGAGAGGTGACTTGTCCTGTTGGCTCTAGTGGATGCAGTAGGTGCAGTGAGCTTCATTCTGAGTCAGCAGATTCTCAAGCAGCACCTAGTGTGTGTCAGAAGTGGGAGTAGTTCTGAGGGTGATGAAGTCCTGGCTCCCCGCAAGCTCACACCTGCTGGGGGAAACAGCTGTAGTGAGGAAGCGAGGAAGCCTGGCATGTCCTGTGATGGTGGTGTGAAAATGCAGCAGTAGTTGTAGAGAGAAACTGTTTAAAAAATGAAGTCCCCTGCTGATTTCAGCAGGGATTGGGTTGTTCTCTCTGTCCCTTGGCCTGGTCATGACCGCATCCCCTTCCCAGGCAGGGCAGAGCAAGCAGGCATCGTCAGTATGTGACCAGACCCAGAAGACACCGGCTGGCACTAAGGGAAGGGAACGCCCATTGCAGGTCAGCCTTTTCATTTTATTTATATATATATATATATATATATATAGAGAGAGAGAGAGAGAGAGAGAGAGAAAGAGAGAAACAGGGTCTTGCTCTGTAGTTCAGGCTGGCCTTGAACTCACTATGTAGCCCAGTGTGGCCTTGAATTCCTGGTGATCCTCCTGCCTCAGCCTTCTGAGCACTGGGATTACAGGTGTGCACTACCATGCCTGACATGTACCTTTTAACATTTTTAATGGGTGGTTTTCTTCAGTTCCGGGGCTATGAAGGTTTGAAGCAGCACTTCATAGAGTCAGGGACTCTGGAAAATTCTGAGGGAGTTTCAGAGCCAATGAACTTCTGCTTCCATCCCCGCAGGTCCTTGACCTGTTCTTGTCCCAGCCCAGTTGAAAGTGAAAATTCAGAACTAAGACTTTCCTAGGTGGGGAGGGTAAGGTAAAGCTAAAGCTGTTATTACCAATCTGCTCTGGGAGAAGGAAATCCAGTCTCAAGGATGTAACTTCCCGGACAAAAGCTGTGGCAGGTGATGCAAAATGGTAGAACGAAGAGCTCTGGGGATCTGCACATTTGTCAGAGATGCGTTTTGTGCCCCTTGCAACCTAAACCATCATCTGGGTGCTTGGAGGGCAGCCTGGGGCGCTACAGGGAGCACAGGCTTGGGGCTTGCATAGGGCGGGTCGTCTCATCTGTAAAACGGTGACTGTTCTGATAATTACATAAAATATACTTAAAGTATTTGTCTGTTGCTGGATGATTGTCACACGCACATTGCCTGGTACAAAGTGGATGCTCAGTGGCATCCCTAGCGTGTGTTAGGCACTGCTGTATGCATAAAGAATATAGAATTGAGCCGAGCAAAGCCCCTGCCCTCAATGAGCTTACATTACTGTGTGTTTGTGTGTGTAATAATGGACATACTCGTAAGTGTACATACAGCATATTAGCTAAGGAGACATTGTAATGCAGAAAAATAAAGTGGGGTAAGATGCATGGGGAGTGCTACCAGAGAGAGGTGTGGGGCTTGCTATTTATTTAATTTTTATGCAGCTTGGTTAGGGCGGAGTGCTGGAAAGTGGTATTTGACCAGATTGGAGGAAACAAGGGAGGAAGCCAGGCATTCTGGGCAGAGGAAGAGCACCTGCCAATTCCGAGGTAGGAGAAGGGTCTGCTTATAAGACAGCCAGAAAGGAGGCCAAGGAGGCTGCACTGGGTAAGGGCGGGGGACACTGGTAAGAGTGGCATTCAGAGGGACAGCACAGTAAGGGCACTGAAGGTGCTCCCTGTTATGATTTATGTTTGTCACTAAGGTATATGTACTGAGTTCTCATTTAAGGAAGTGGATGTGATCTGAAGCCCCATATTTAGAGGAAGAGGGGTTGGTAGTTAGGACAGGTACCTGTAGACACTCCAGCTGCAATCTAGCCCGTAGGCAGGAGGCACAGGCCTCTGCAAGGCAGCGGGAAGGAGGGAAATGGTGAGACACAGTCAGATCTCCTTCACCCAGATCGAGGACTTAGTGCACAGTCCAGTTGCTATTGTCCTTGCTAGTTGTTACGCTTTTGTCTTGAAGAATGAGAAGAGTTTCCATGGTTATGGGAAGGTGTTCGGATCATCTGGAAACCAACTGACCTTCCAGGTACTGTGGGAGGCATGTACATAGTGCCACATGGCAAGTTTATACAGGGCTTCTGTCTTATAGGCTTAATATAAACATTCCCATATGCTGTGCCATCCTTTGTGACTTCAGTCCTGTGGGGAAGCACTGCTTTGGCAGACAGCTGGCTTTGGTGCAGTAGGGCTATTGCAGTGTGTTCCAGGCACAGAGTGGGGCTGGGTGCCTGAGAACCTTGCCGAAGTGTTTGTGAAACAGAGTGTGGCTGGGCTGGGTCCAGGTCAGGGTGTTTAGCAGGATGTCCCCAAGTCACCTCAGAAAGCAAAATTTACTTCTGTGCATCACCCACATCTAAGCTCTGGTGTTGCTATTTTTGAAACCTGGTCCAGTCTCTGGTCTCTGTAGGTGAGTCTGTAGGTGAGTGTGTTGCTTTGCAATGGCTGAGACACTGTGGCATGGCTAGCGTGTCTTATTCCTGCAGATCCATGCCATGGGAATGGAACCACAAGGAGGAGAGTCGATGGCTCACATATATTCAGAGCAAAGCAGCTCAGCAGCCTCACATACGTTAGGGCTGATCTTGTCAATGCAATGATAGAAGAAGCCATCCCCAAGCTTAGTGGCTTAGAAGTACAACTATTTATTAATTTATTAATTTCTCCCATGCTGATGGAGTGGCTTTCTCCCCTGCCAGTGGGGTGGCTGGACTGTTGTGCTGGGTTGATCTCAGCTGTGCTTGCTCATGTGGTTTGGGTCCGTGATGGAGAGATGGAGCTGGCTGTTTTAGGATGGCCTCAGCTGGAATGACTTGGCTGTGGTTCATGGGGTCCCCCACTCTCCATAAAGTTGCCCGGACATGTTCTCATAGTAGTGGCAGAAGGTCAGGAGAAAGGGGAAGTTTGCACGGACAAGGTAAGGGTTGGGTTTATAAGGCGGCGGTGGGGACGCGAAGGCAATGAAAGAGTGAGCTAGACTCGGGTGTGTGTGTTGGGGGGAGGGTTGAACATGGGGAGATTGGCCAGGAGGTTATTGTGGGTGAAAGATGCTGGTGATCTCGACCAGGTGGAAGAGTGGTTGAGACAGAAGAAATTGCTAAATTCTGGATATAGTTGATGGTAGAGTTAGATTAGTCAATATGAATCAAGGACAACTCCATATTCTGTTTTTTTTTTTTTTTTTTGGCAGTACTGGGGATCGAACTCAGGACCCTGCGCTTTCTAGGCAGGCGCTTATTCCACTGAGCTATATCCCCAGCCCTTTTTTAAAAGAAGGAAACATCCATTCCCTTTTTTTTTTTTGTCCCCCCGGGACCGGGGATCGAACTCAGGGCCTTAGTGCTTAGCGGCAAGCACTTACCCCACTGAGCTGTACCTCCAGCCTGTACTCCATATTCTGATCTGAGCAACTGGATGAGTCCTTTACTGAGGTGATGGAGGAGTGGTGATGGGTTCAGTTGGACTGCAGAGTCCAGGGGTGATGTCCAAGTTTGAATAGCATATTATTTATTGTCCCTTCAATGAGCCAAGTAACTCCTACATGACCAGTATTCAGAACACTGCCTGGCACATGGTATATGCTCAGTGAATGCTAACAGAATGAGTGAGCGGAAGAATTTAATTACCAGAGTGAACTGCAAGTCTTTGCTTTGGTGGATCTTGCAACCCAAGTTCCTGAAGTCATTCCCTTTCTTCCCAAGTCTCATAGGAGCCTTATTGTGAAGCTTCTGGAATAAAACCAGATTTTGGATGTGAAGGCTCCAATTTATGCCTTATAGAAAGCAATGTGACAAGTAAGGAAGAGGAACATGTGGAAAACAAAAAATAGCTCACATGTTCAAAAAAGGAAAAAGATCCTTCAGAGAGAAGTGGCTGAAATTCAGGGGTGTGATGTTCTTGGATTATTATTGTACTGCTTTTAATTTAAGATGAACCAGAAGCAAGGAAGAATCCTGAAAGGGGAGAAATTTGTTTAAATCAATTTATGCTGAGTGAAAGAGTGTCACCAGGTTGCTTGAAAAAAAATCTCACTTTTATAGTCTCTTGTATGATGTGATGCTGTTATAAGGAGAGGGCAAGACAATAGTCTTACAGGGCTGAAGTGACTTCAGACTCAGACTGTTGGTGTTGCTCATTTTCACCCCATGGAGTGACTGATTTTGTGTGCATGTGTTTTTTCTTGCAATGCAATTTGGTGTGAGGGCTCACACACATGCACAAAACCACTTTCAAACAAGAAAGAACAGATATTGTGATTGAGAGGTTTTTTTCTTTTTTTTCTTTTTGGGGCACTTGGGATCGAACCCAAGGGCAAACTAGCTTGGGCTACATCCCCTGTCCTTTTTAAAGCAGGACTGAGCTGGGTGTGGTGGTGCACACCTGTGATCCCAGCGCTCGGAAGGCTGAGGCAAGAGGATTGAGGCCAGCCTGGGCTACATAGTGAGTTCAGCGTCAGCCTAAACTACATAACAAGACCGTGTTTCACTGCTTCCCGCCCCCGCAAAAAAAAGACACAGTCTCACTAAATTGCTCAGGTGGGATTTGAACTGGCATAGCCTCTCAAAGTCACGGCATTACAGAAGTCTGCCACCATACTTGGCTTTGAACATGGTTTCGTGTATGTGTGTGTGTTGAAACAAAAGAACTGGAACCTTCAGTGCTTTGGCTTTGGTTTGCATTTGTCCTCTCAAGGTTCACAGGCTTGGTCCTCAGCACAGTAGAGTTGAGGTGGGAGTCCTCACCAGAGGGGAACAGACAGGCCCCTCGACCTTGGACTGTCTGCCATCCCAACATTAGGTGAACTCAACCTCTTTTACAAAGTACCCAGCCTTCGGTATTTTGTTATAGCAACAGAAAATGGAAAGATACAAAGCCCAGGAGGAAATATGAGAAAGACATAGAAAGTTGGCCTTCACTTTTATGTGTGGGTCCAAACCTGATGGTAAGATGAAGAGCCTGGAGCAGTGGGCTTTGGTACCAGAGAGAACTCAATTTACTATTTTCTAGCTGTTTTGATGTGAGCAGATTACTTAATTTGGGGGGACCTTTGGCTTTTTCAGTTATTAAATGATAATAGGTGTTGTGGTTATGATGATGATGGATGCATGTTTAATCCTCAAGGGCTCTCCAGTTCCCTTCGTATTCCTGGACTTGGAAATATGCTTGTCTAAATGCTGATTAAAGGATTAGCATGCTGGCCAAGAGACTTAATTATTCTATGATGGGAGAATTGAGAAACTATCATTTAACATTGGTGGTGAAATTTAGAAGAGTATTTGCACAAGGCCCGTGATGTCGAAAGTGAGACAAGTGGATCGTAATGAACCTTACGGACCAAAGATTTTCAACATGACTCAGAGGGGAAATCACCTTTTCTTTTCTGTAGTGAACCAATCTTCTTAGCTCAATTCTTCAGTGTCCCATAGTTTGTTGGAATTCCATGAAGAAAAGTATGGAGTTACTTCGAATATGTAGACATGGCCCTCCTATCAGATTTCTCTGGGTACTAGCGATACAGAACCTGTCCTGCGATCCTCTGCCGGGAGACTCTGTTTTTCGCTGTGCCAGGAGCACAGTAGGCATGCATATGTACAGTCCAGTATTTATTGGACACGTGAATGAGTAAATACTGTGGTGCTCTGTTGGCTGAGGCTTTTCATGGATGTTCCTTGCTGGTCTGAGCAATAAATGAAAGTGTAAGTGACAGTGATGAGCTAAGTCTTTAGTACCTAGGAAGTACTTAGTAGTTTATATTCTCCACCTTCCACCCCCCTGCCCTGTGCCTTTGCTGCCATTCTGGCCTCTTCTGGTCAAGGATCATGTACTTAGCAATTTCTCTGGACTTCTAGATATACCGCAAGCAAAATCCTGACCATAGATTATAGCTCACCCAAGAGTGTCTCCTGCTCTGCTGTGCTAGTCTGCTTTGCGTTGCTATAACAAACTAGTACAGGCTGGATACTGTACGGGAAAAAAAGATTTATTTAGCTCACATTTCTGGAAATCTAACAGCATGGTGCCAGCATCAGCTTCTGCTGACAGCATCAGGAGGACGACAGCATCAGGTAACGGGAGCCTCTGGAAGAGAGAGATCACTGACAGGAGAGGAAGCAAGGGTGTGAGCCAAGAAAGCAGAACTCACTTTATGACAACCTGTCCTTGAGGTAGCTAATGCAGTCCTCTGAGGCTTATTCAGCCTCAAGAGGACTCATTCAGTTTCTCAAGAAAAATATTAACTTGTTGGGAGAGTTGATTCTGTGTGTCTCCAAAAACCGTTTAAAGGCTCTATAACTTCAATAGTGCTACCCTGGGGAATTAATCCTCAACATAAGTCTTGGTGGGAACAAACCATATTGAAACCATAGGCTTCCCAACAGAGATGCGCACCGTGGATGCCCTCTTCAGCCCTCCAGAGTAGCCTGTGCTCCTACCAAGTCTTCCTGTTTTCTGTAGAAATTTCTCCTCTGCCTACGTCCCATTCCCACCAGTCTTCAGTACTTGCCTCTATCTTAGATTGCACGGGAGAGAGCAGCATCAATACTCTTTTCCACATTAAAAAACAGTAAACGATTCTCCCTTGATTATTGACAGCTTAACCCCTGCCCCCCCCAAACTGATCTTCTTTTAGGAGTAGGACTATATAGGCCATATTTTTCCTGCTGCATCCATTTTACAGATGGGAAATTTGAGGCTGATCTCACAGATAGGAGCATACTTGGAGAAGTGGATGCACCTCATTTCTTTCTCTGCTGGTTCTGCATAAATGCAAGAAGGGGTGATTTTGCCAGATGTCTGGACCTTCGTGAATGAGATGTCTGGTTCTGGTTTTCACTGCTGTTGGTAGCTGGGTGCCATCCAGCGCTTTCTATGTCATCTCCAGGTGACGCCTGCATTAGCAGGAGCTCCGGATTTCCAGAGCTCATGTACACAAGGATGGGTGGAATGTACAAGTCTGTTTTCCTCATGTTTCCACGGCAGAATGCTGCAAATGGACATGTTGAGAGGATAGAACAGATCAGCCCACAGATAACTGAGCTGTCCATCATGAATATTTTATGGGCAAGTTCAGAATAGGTCCAAGAAAGTGGAAGGCCTTAACTGACCTGTAGGGTCCTGATGATTCGGAGTAAAGAGAGCTTAGAAAGCAGGAAATCTGAACTCCTTATTGGACCATGGAGGGAGCTGCATTTGGAGAAGGAAATAACTTCTTTCAGGCCGCACAGTAAGGTAATGATAGAGTGAGGACCAGAGCTCAGGCTGAGTCTGGAGCAACATAAATTCGCATGGGAGGTCACGAAAGAATGGGAGAATGGGGTCGGGGTGAGTTCATTGCTGTGCTCAGAAACCATCTGAAATGGCACAACTCATTTACCCAGACAGGCTCAGTAGCTTCCTCCAAATTCTTGGATCATCTGGGAGTTTCCCTGCCCGGCCCCCAGAGCCCAGGCCCATCGAGGGCTCTTGTTTTGCCTGCAGCCCTTGCTTGCTTGCCTGGCACAGAATCTGACTGTGGCCTCTCGCCTGATCGGGGGTGCAGCAGATGGCAGTGAGAAAAGCAGCCCAGCTGGTACATAGGAGGCTCTGAGGAGAGGAAAGGCTCTGTGGGGTGATCTGCTCTGGGCAGAGTCCTGGGATGGGGGATGGGACTGGAGAGGTCACAGCACTATCCAGAGCTCCCGGCTTTGACCCCTACCCTAGGATAAGTGACACATCAACGAGTGTTGATGATGAGTGATGAACACATCCCATGCATGGTTGCCTGATGGTTCACAGATTAAAATGTGATTAGTTTCACTTTTTAAAGCAGAGCATAAGCATTGACCTTTAAAGAAAGGGAATCTAAAGGAGAGCAATGAGAAAACAGTAGCGTAAAGCAATAGACGATAACCTCAAGCGGAACAGTGAAGATGTAGATGAGAAGGAGAAGCAATGTGAAAGTCATGTGGGGTGCTGGACTGAGTCCTCCTTTCTTTTCCTGTGGAGGATGAATTCTTTGTTTTTCGGTGGTGCTGGCTTCATCTCTGGCAGAAAATCTGTGCCAGCCTCTAGCTGTCACATCACAGCTTCTTCAGTGGCCCAGTACATTGGATCTTGGGGTACCCAGAGGGCTGCCAGAGGCCAGGTTGGTCCTCTCAGATTTCTCAGTTGTATTCATGTTACTTCCGGTTGGTATCTTGTTACTTCCGGCCTATTTTCTGTAGACAAGGAAGGTCCCTTCTGGTGGATTTGCCTTTCTGCCACTTGCCAGCTTCTTGGGTAATTCTGCCTCTTTGTGGTTCTTTGAAATGGTGTGGGTCAAAGAGTCCCAGAGCCATTCTGCTCAGACTGGCTCTGCCCTTAGCTGGGCCCTGCTTCATACTAACAGAAGACCTCACACAAGTCACTTAACAGCCCTGACCCTCAGTTTCCTGATCAGTGAAATGTGACTGATGATAGCATTATGTCTCTGTGGGGTTATGGGAAGAAGACAGGGGTTAATATGCCAGACTGAGTGTTCTGTGAGCTCCGCTGGAACACACCCAGGGTCCTTGTTTTCCTCTTCTGCTGTCACCTCGGAGAGATGAGGGGCTACTTTGGACCTGCCCACCCAGAATCTGAGGAAAAGTCACCATAAGAATGTAAGGATCGGCGCCAGCTCAGTACGTGCATCTTTTATTGTAGGGAGTGTTCACAATAACCTGGGGATAGACTCTTGTACATCTGTTTTGTTTGCATTTCACAGATGAAGAAATGAGGACAAAGGGGCAGTTTAATTTTACAGCAAACATTAGTTTCCAGGGACACAATACTATGCACAGTACTATAATTAAATACCAGAGACATCCATATGCAGTGAATATTGCTCATCTAGGTGCTTGCAGTCTAACCAAATGACAACACTAATTATTTTGCATACAAAATTTCATTTAATCTTTATAGTCCCTGTAAAGTAGGTGTTACTATTATCTTTGGAGGGAGCACACTGATGTTGAGAGAAATTAAATAACTTGCCCAAAGCTTAGCATCTCCAAGTGGGCAGAGTGGATTCCACTCAGGAGGTATCGAAAGTCCTAAGATATGTTCTTCCGCTGTTATTGCCTCCTACCAAAATCCACTAGGGATTTTTAGGCGTGGCCTTGGCCCTCAACTCAAAATTTCTGATTCTAACCCGATCCACTTTTGCTACTACAACCTGCTATTTTCCAGAGGGAGTTTGCAGATGTCTGTCTAGGACTTAATGTGTTAAACCAGGTACTGGCTTCAACCTGCTTTCCAGACTCTGGACCTGTTTCCCTACTTTAACTACAAAAAGGCCAAACATCAAGTGTCTTTGAAGGTAATGGGACCTAACTCAGGGACTCATGTCTTATAAGGAAATTTCTTCTGTAACTTTGAGGCCAATTCCTTGTCTTGCCCAAGGATAAGAGGAAATAAATTTGTGTACCTTTGCATACTCTGACTTAATTTATTCCAGACTCTGAGTTGAGTCAAATTAAATATTAAAATTAAATATTCTGTAAGTATGGGTCGAACTGCTGCTAAATCCTAGGCCTTCTGTCCTCAGCTTCTCTCTTGTCAGAAAAGCATCTGTCTTTGCTCTCTCTCTGAAAATTCTCATTCTCTGGAAGTAGGGCCCTTTGAAGTTTGCCCTTCTTGCCGCCCCAGGTTCATTCAAACAAACCCTAGCCACGTAGTGTGGGCCCTGGACCAGCAGTGTGCCTCCCTTGGAGGTTGATAGAAGCGCAGAATTTTGGGCCCTGCTTCAGATTTGCTGAATCAGGATCTGCATTTGAACAAGATCCTCAAGTCATTTGTAAGCACAGAAAAGTAGGATGCAGGTCACAATCTCTCCAGACTGTTTGGTCTGAGCTTGGGAGCCCGAGTGGTCACATAGTATGAGACCCACACATTTGGCTCAGTTTTTGAAGCTGGACCCCGACTTGGGTGGGGGTCAAGCTTCCTTGCTGTCCCTGCCCTACAGGCACCACAGTGCTTGGGCCCCCCATAGGCGGCTCACTCCTGAACAATCGGCCTACGAAGTGAGAAGGGCATAATACAGAGCAATATATGAGCGAGAATCTGTGGGGGCACAAAGCTAGTATCAGTCACACTTGCTGCATGAAAGGAAGAGAGGCCCCCCGACAAAGCTACGGGGTGGGTAGGGGTGTTGTCCACTTGAACCTTGAGGAATAAATAGGAGTTTTGCAGTTGGTCAGTGGGAAGACAGCAAGACAGAGGAAGCAGCAGGAGGAAAACACAGACCTGGACATGCATGGCTGCTTTTGGAATGGCGGATGGTCTGCTGTGGCTAAAAGAGGGGATCTGAGATGGTGTTAGACAGGAAGCAGGGAGGAGAAGTGTGGTGGGAAGTGGCAGCACATTCACTGGTGTCTCTTGTGGGTTTAAAAGTTATCATCAGTGTGTCTTAGTCACCTTCTTGTCTCTGGGGCACTATCCCTGACAGCCACCACTTACAGGAGAGGGGGTTATTTTGGCTCACCTTTCAGTCCACAGTAAGCTGGCTCCAAGTCAAGACGGCACGACAGAGGGCCAGGGTGGAGGAAAAGCTGCTCACCTAACGGCAAACAGGAAGCAGACAGCGAAGGCAGGAGTGGGGAGGGAGATACACTCTTCAAGGCGCCCAGTGACCCGACTAGGCCCAGTCTCCTGACAGCACATTTGCCTACAGACTCATCAGTGGGCTAATCCACTGGAGGAATGTAGTGCCCCACTATGCAATTGCCCCCCAAAAGCTCTGCTTATGAGTGTGTGAGGCTTTGGGGGGAAAACAAGATAGAAACCATAGCAAGGTGCATATGAAGGAGGGAAGAACACAGGAACCACTCTGATACACAGAGTGGGCCGTCTCGGCTCCTCAGAGCGGCCCTGTGCTGTGAGACAGCCACTGGCCTGTACATCAGCCATAGGGTTGCTTGTGTGTGACTGGAGTTGGTCAGACATTTGATCTGGCCGTGATCACACATAACCATCCATTCAGAGAAACAGCAGCCTTGGGAAGTGTGATTGATAACCTGGAGGTGTTCTAAGGCACAGACAGGCCCAAGGCAGTGTGGAAAACATTTGAGAAGAGAAAGAAGCCCTTTAACTATAGCTGCTCAGAGCAAATGGAGCAGAAAGTTCTGTGTTTTTCAAAAATAGATGAGACAGAGAGAGAGAGAGAGAGGGAAGGGGGAGAGAGAGAGAGAGGGAGGGAAGGAGAAAGAAGGGGAGAAGGGGGGGGAGGGGGGAGAGACAGGCAGGTAAATAGTGTTAGGACTATTTCTGAAGCAGTTATCTTAATGACATGGTTCCACCCTAACTGATCAATGACTTAGTAATTTAGAACCCCTCCTCTAGTCATTTTGGATTTATTAAAACCATAATACAGGTAATCTAGATAATTGAGAGAAGGAAAACCTACCTGCGATTCTCAATCTCCCTGGAAGCATTTTGAATTATTTTCTTTATTTAGAAATAACCACATTAAGTATGCAGTTTTGTAGCTGCTCATCAAAATCTTTTCTTCCTCTTCCTGGGCTCGCAGACTACATCTCCCAGCCGCCCTTGCAGGTGGGTGTGGCATGTCACAGGTCCCCCATGACAGGTCCCAGGGCACACCTAGCGTAAAAGCTCTGTGCATGTGCCTCCAGAAGGCATGGTGCTGTCTCCAGTGCTAGAAATAAACTGCTCAGGTTAAACAATTGGCATCTTGGAGTTTGCTGCAGTAGTTAGAGTACCTTCCTGAACTCAGAGCCTGCAATTTCAGTGAGCAATTTCTTTCAGTGCAGAGAAGTACAGGGTAGAGCATCAGGTTGCACATCCAGTGTTTTCCTGTGATGACTATTCCAGGAGTACACGCCCTCTTGGGAGACAAAAGCTCAGTATTTTCCCTTTCTTTCTCATGATGATTCTGACTGCTACAAAATGACAGGACTATCTTTTAGCATCCTGTATCTTTGGAAAGCAAAAGACTCACTGTGATACAGGTTGCAACCTCTCCAGCAGATTCTTTAACATCTGAGTAACAATTTCCTCATATGTGAAATGGTCATTGTAAGACCTGGTATTCTTAAGGGGCATGAAAGGAGATAATGGTTTTCAAGGGCACAGTAGGCTACATGGCATGTGATAGGTGCCTTTCCACTGGATTGAGTGCTCCCTGAGAGCCAAGACTCTGTGGCTTGGGTGTCTAACACAACCCCTGGCAATAGGTGCTCAGTGATTGGTTATTTAGCAAACTTCAGAAACCTTAAAGAAACCTATTTCAAAAGAGCAGCAGCGGACCCTGGACTGAAGAACTCAAAAAGGCAGCAGAAGAACGTGGAGAAGGTGCCAGCAATCTAACATCTTAGCCTGGGGGAGCTGGCCAATTAATCTGCTGGTTCACCATCAGTGTTAGGGGACAGGAATGTGTGGGAGAAGGTGGGGGCATGTTAACTCGAGTGTTTGGGGTTGTTTTATATTTGGATGGTGGCTCTCTCATCTGAGGTTAATCCTCTTTGTCCGAATCATCCAGCCAAGGGATTAACTGCTTTACTTCCAGGCTTCACCGCCCGACAAAGTGAGCTTTGTGTTGCTAAGGCCCAGGGATTCGAGGGGTCAATTTCTACTGACCCAACTTAGAAGGCTCCTTTGTGGAGCCCTTTAATAGTATGGAGAAAGACAACGAGGCCCCCAGAGAGGACATGACTTACTTCCTGTGGGAGATTTGTGATCAGAACCTCTGTTTCTGGCTGGGAATTCTTGGCTCTGCTCTGTGCTGATTTCCAGGGAAGCAGTTAGGAAAAGGGCCTTTGCTAAGAAAGAAGAGGACTTGTGTATGGATGTGAATTCTGTCCTGGATTCTAGGACGTCCCCACTCTGCCTGCAAAGTCCAGCCCTGGTCTTTGGGCTCTTTGGAAACATCCCCAAAGGAGCCATATTTTGGCCTTGTGTGCTCAGCTCAAGATTTAGATTCTAGGAGGTGAGAACTCTCCCCAGCCCAAATGGGGTCCATTCCCTACCCAAAGGAGGGCTCCACAGGGCTGGATCCCAAGATTACATGTAGTGAGGGGAGGGGAATTCCTTAAAGAAAAATTGGGGAGATTTTTAAAAAATTAATTGAATGTATTGGTACATTTTAGGTATGTGTAATGATCACATTCATCACAGGGAATTTGTATGTGTACCTGATATATCTGCATTCTGCTTTTTCCCATTCCCTAACCCTCCGTTTAACCCCACTTCCCCTCATTTACATCTCCATCTTTTCTCTTATTTTCTCATTTTTTTCTTTCACCTTCATTCCCACCCCCTCCTCCCTGGCTCCCATTTGAACATTTTCTTCCTATTTCACAATATCTAGTTACATTTTGGCCCTTATTTACTCTTTCGGTTTCAGACACTAGAGAAATGATGTGATATTTACACACATGTCTGGTTTATTTCGCTTAAGAGCATGGTCTCAAGGTACATTCATTTACTGAGAAACATTTCAAACTTATCCTTCTTTAAGGCTGACTAGTACTCCACTGTGTAAAAGAACCACATTTTCTTACCCATTTATCAGGGTTTTTTTTTTTTTTTTTGTCTTTTTGAGACAAGGTCTTGCTATGCAGTTCAGGCTGGCCTTGAGCTCACTTTGTAGCCCACACTGATCTTGAACTTGTGAGGATCCTCCTGCCTCAGCCTCCCAAGTGCTGGGATTATAGGCATGTGCCATCATGCCAGGCACCATTTATCAGTTGATGGGCATTTGGGCTATTTCCTAGATTTAGCTATTACAAACCATGCTACTATAAACATGGCTGTGCATGTATCACTGTGGTATGATACTTTTCATTCTTTTGGGAAGATACCTAGAAAGGGAATAGCTGGGTCCAGTGGGACCTCTAGTCTAGTTCTTTGAGGAATCTCCACACTGATTTCCATAGTGGTTGTATCAGAAGACTGGGAAGAGTTTAATGAAGGAAAGGGATGCAGTGGCTAGGCAGGGGAGTCCCAAATTTCTACCACACACACGTGAGCTCGCTTCTCTCACTGAAATACAAAGATTGCATGGTGTTTTCTTCGGTGACTGGTGAAGTCTGGCTACTTGTCGATCTGCCTTTCCTTTTCTAAGACATTGGGATTTTCACCACCATCTCCTTGTTTGCCCTTACCTTGCATTTTAAGAATTAAAATACACACAATTTAAACATGTCTCCCTTAAATCTCTTTTGCATCTATGGATTTATTTAGCAAATTTTTATAGATTGTCCGTTGTGGTAGGCATTGGAGTTGGCATGAGGCATAGAAGACATGATCTCCGCTCTCAGAAGGGATATGGTCTAGCCATTTGTAAGGAAGCCCTGTATATGTATGTAATTCACACATACACATAAATATGCACACAAACATTTACTTCATATACTTTATAATTGCTGGCTTATTTTTCATGTGAAGACCCATTAGGTCACTCATGCTCACGAGCAGTACTAACCTGGTCAGAATAAGGCATTCCTCTGTGAATCCGAAGGAGGAGTTGTTTTGCTAAAGTGAATGATTTTGCATTCTCCCTGTGCATAGAACATCTCGGAAGCTGAAGAATAGAAAATCCATCTCGAGACCAAACTGCCTGCTACTCTGCTCCCCTGAGGCTGGGAGGGAGTGGGTGGCCTTCGTTTGTGCTGCTCCTGTTTTCAGGCTGTGAATGAGAACTGGCACCACAGGCTGCTTTGTTGTGATGTGGCAGTGTTTGAACACGGGACAGCATATTGCTCTGCTATTATCAAGTTATTTGTATAACCCCAGCAGCTGGCAGTCGTGTAATGGTTTTTAGGAGAAAAAGCCTGGAGATATTTGCTTACAGAGAATAAAGATAGGCAAAGAATGAGGTGCACTGGACACCTCAAGCAGAACGGTGTATGATTGCACTCCATGATGACAGACAAGCTCGATCCTTGGTTAGGAATCCCCATCAGACTTCCCCTCCCCCGAGTTCAGAGAAGGGTCAGATATTCTTGAAGGGAAGGCTGTTTCATCCTCTTTGCATGAACTGACACAGAAAAGTCACCTTGGCTCTTTGGATCTGGTCAGGCCTGTACTGATTGGGAGGTTTTTTTTTTTTTTTTTTTGTACCAGAAATCAAACTCAGGACCTTGTACTTGCCAGGCAGGCACTCTTGACAGAGTTTTCAAGGTCAGAACCAGAGCACAGACTTAGATGGCAAAAAGCCACTTCTTTTGCTCCTTCTTCTGTTCCATGGTGGTGAGTACATAGGCTCTGGAGTCAGACTGAAGCTTGTTTCCTTCACTTACTAATTATGCTTCAATACTTTGTACCTCAATTTCCCTGCCCATAAAACAAGGTTAATATTACAGAATGTTTTATCTCATGTAGTTGCTAAAGGAAGTGGATTAAATGAGACAGTACAATGCTCAGTAAAATGTTGAATGATACAAAGTGTAGCAGTCGGCTTTTATTATATGATGATAATGCTGCTTAACAAGCATCCCCAGTTATCTCAGTGGCTCATCCAACAATCATTATTTTTATCACTTATAAGTTTAGCAGTCAACTGGTATGGCTTTCCTTTATGTTTCAGGTCAAGCTCAGGTCTACTTCATATATCTTTTATATAGGTGCCTGGATGTTACCAGCAGCTACCAGGGACATATTTTTCTCATAGCAAATGGTAGGAAAGACATGAGGGAAACGAAATTGTCTTAGGACATTTAAAGCCTCTGTGCACATCATGTTTGCTAATATTTCAACGACCAAAATAAATTACATGACTAAACCCAAATCTATGTCAGTGACACAGGAAAGGATATGCCTCTCACAGTGGAAGATACTCCAAATTTATGTGGCTAATTATGTGAATGGTGTTTACATTATGAGGGAGAAAAGAACTGGGAATAAATTTTGACACACCAAAGTGAGTTACCTATTACAGGACGTTGGATGAGACTTTTATCTTGCCTCCAAGTGAGAGTTTAGAGTTGCAAAGCTGGGAATAAGAAGTGTTACTGTGCTTTTTAAAACACTGAGCTCCTTTATGACTTTCTAAGAGATATCACAGCTGACCTTGGTGCTCTCAGCTCTGAGTCCCAGGTCTCTGAAAGCATAGGGAAGGCAGAATCTTGGGAATCTTGGCCTGTAGCAAGTATTGAGGTGACAGACATTTTGCTTCCCACAGAGTCAAGTGAAGGGCCTCTAGCAGACCCTTAATGGAGGCCGGGGATGCTGCTAAGAAAGGAGATGGAGGCTACGGTCCTCTGGGTGGGTGTTTGCTGTCCTGTGATACTAAAGACTGGAGTGAACCATGCAAAAGAGATCCCCAGAGGCCACAAGTCCTCTGGACTTTGGGCCACATGAGGACAGAAGAGCCTGCCTCTAGTCTGGAGATTTTGGCAGGCAGCAGGCTTGATGGAGAGCCTGTGTCAGTGGGGAAAGATGGGGGACAGTGCAGTGCTAAGGTACAAGAGAACATTTTTCTATTGCATTTGGTAGGGGCTTGGGAGCCTGCAGGAGGTGCTCCAGGAAAAAAACTGATAGAAACCGAGAGCCCACATGGAACCAGACCAGACCTTCTGACCCGAGAGAAGTCTTTATTGAGGGAGGGACAGAGTGGCAGGCTACCTAGCGGACCAAGGTAGCCCCCAGTTGAGGCAAGCGTGGGCCTTTAAGCTCTTTTTTCTGGTGGTGGTGGAGTGAGGTGAGGAGATGCCTCTGGGCCAGAACAGGCCGAGCCCCGAGCAGAGGGGAGGGCGTCCAGGCCAGAAGGGTCCAAACAGCAGGAGTTGCCCATGTCAGAACGACCCAAGCAGGTGAACTGCCCGAGCAAATGAGGGAGGGGATAGCTTTTGTGGCCGAGGGGAACTGAAGTGGAACAGGTAAGGGAAGGAGAGAAATATTGAGAGTTAAAGTTTTCCCACAAGTGGGGGCGGGCTACTTTGTGACTTATCAAAAAACTTGCTGCTTTGGAGAGGGGGCAGGAGCCCTGGGCTTGCCTAAGCAATAGCTGAGTTACAAGAAGGGGAAATCCATGCATCTGGAGCTGGCCAGATGCATGGATAGCTGGTGGGGCTGAAGCAGTCCCTTGCTCAGAGGCTCCTCCACACCAGGATGAGGCTGGACACTGTCCCTGGGAAACTACATACAGAGAACCCAGTCCATGCCACAGTGATGCCAGGAAGAACATCTCCCTATCACAGTCTGAATTGTTGTTATTATGCCCCACCCACGTTCCAGTTTGAATGAATCCAGTTCACCTCTCTCCTTCTCCATCTCTGGCTCCCCTTCACAGTTCCTTCCCTCCTCCCTCCTGCTGTTTGGAGCCATTCATTGTGTTATCCTCTGGCTAATGAGCTCTCTCTGCACAGGAGGCAGCCCGGGGCTTGTGGGCATGCTGGCAGATCCGCTTGAGGCTCTCGGCTTTTATTCTTAATCCATGGCTTCTGTCTGGCCTGCAGCAGATGGAATCCTCTGGAGGATGACTGGCCAGTTGTTCCACTTTCCAGAATAAAGTGGAGTCCAAAACCACATAGATAAAAATACAGGCAGGGTTCGTAGCTTTGCAAGGAGCAGAGGGTTGACATTTCTGGGGGAACAAGATTTTCCCAGTGGTAAGAGTTGTCTTTTAACAGATAAAACTCTTCCCAACTTGACAGTCTTTCAGTTTTCAAGGAGAGATTAAATGGCTCAAGTGAGCCAGGAAAGAATTTAAGATGTGGCTAATGTACTCTGTCATTTGAGATGCAGCCAGGGGGAGGATTTCATTTGTTCTCATGCTTACATTTAGGCTCTTTGGTGACCTGCCTGAATTTGGCGACAAACCTGACTCCAGGCTCTGATTGTTATAATCTAAAATAATATCCCTACTGTGATTTGTTCCAATTCTTGTGTTTGCAAGCGCATGGGAAATTACACTTTTCCCCCAAATTGGTGAATAGTCAGGGTTTTCATCCAGCTCATTGGTGTCCTTGTGCTCATGATTATTTTTTCCTGATTAGAAAAGTGATACTTGCTACAGAATACGATTCAGAAAATAGGAGCACTATAAGGCTCTTCACTCCCAGGACTGACTTGCTTCCCAGAAATGTTCTAATTTACCTTGTAGCTCACAAAGGGATGGGTGTCCCCCTCATACATCCTTGGTCGGAGTGAATATAATCATTACATGGAAAATCAAACATTGTCTGTTAGATGAGATAATACCTTATTAACTCTTCATTTGCTGGATTGCTGATGGAACTGAGTACTCTTATTTATTGACTGATTGCACTTCCACTTCTAAACATGTTTTTCCCATATTCCATGTCTCTCTTAGAAGTGAGTGCTAGTGTTTTTCATATTTGTCAGTAATCGCTTTGTGTATATTGAGGACATTCAATCAGTGACTCTCACAGTTACTACTAATATTTTCCCAAGGTATTTGACTTTAACTTTATATGTCTATGGTTTTTTTGCCACTTAACAATTTAGTTTATATATATATTCATATGACTAATATGAGTGATGTATTTATATTACTATTGTGAACTATTTATTGTTTCCTGTTAAAATCTCTTCCTTTTCATGCCTAGAAAGTTTTTTATCTTAAAATCAGGAAAGTAGTCAATGAAAAATTTTGATTATTGTTATTTTAATTTTTTTTCAGTACTGAGGATTGAATCCAGAGCCTTCACACTGAGCTACTTCCCTGGGTTTGTTTTTGTTTTTTAGTGTATTTTTAGTTTTGGAACAGGGCCTTGCTAAGTTACTGCATTGCTTATATTGGGCTTGAACTTGGGATCCTCCTGCCTCAGCCTCCTACCGTGCTGGGATTATGAGGGTGTGCCACCAGGCTTGGTTTATTATTTTAATTTTATGTGTGGTCTTTTAATCTGTTTGTGTTGTACTGTGACTTAGTGTGAAGTAAAGACCTATATTTTAGTTCATCTTAGTTACTGCTAACTGGTTTCTTCAGTACCACTTAATGAACAGCTTCCATCTCCCCAGTGAGCTGGAAAGCTGATTGTATAACTTTGTACCATTTATCTGTCTCTTGTTTCAAAACTAGTCACATGTAAAGTTTTGCATTTGAAAAATGATAAAAAACAATAGAAATTAACCTTACTGAGCACTTCCGTTCCTTTTTTTTTTTTTTTTCTCGGTACCGGGGATCAAACTCAGGGCCTTAGTGCTTAGCGGGCAAGCACTTACACCACTGAGCTATACCTCCAGCCCCTTACTGAGCACTTAATATGTAGTAGGCATCAGGTTCTTTAATTTCAGTGTTTTGTGTAACCCTCCCGATTTACCCAGGATGATCAGGTAGTGGTTGGTAGAACTGGTCACCCACTCCACGCTTTTTGATTCTGAAATCTGAGCTGTTAAATTTTGCAATCTCTCCCATCCTTTAAGAGCCTTGCAAACAAACGATCTCTGTGGGTTAGAGTGAGAGGAAGTCTAGCCAATGAGCAGAGGAAGTTTTGTTCTTTTTTTTTTTTTTGACTTTTATTGTGGCACGGTCTCGCTATGCAGTTCAGGCTGGCCTTGAGCTCACTTTGTAGTGAGGCTGGACTCTAACTTGCAACAATCCTCCTGCCTCAGCCTCCTGAGTGCTGGGATTATAGGCGTGGGCCACCACGCCCAGTGAAAGTTTTGTTTTTATGTAGGTAGTTTATTTTGTTCTTTTTTCTTTGGAACACAGAAGTGCTAGGGTTGGTCCCAGCCAATCCAGAGGTAGTGGCTGCAGAGGAGCATGGGGGAGATGTTGCAGAGACGTGATCCCTGTGTGCTGCTGTTCTGTCCTCTTGTCCCCCAACATTGTCAGAGTGAGGCTAACTTTGCTTGGGAGTTTGTGAGCACTGTGTATATAAGAGCCAAAGTTTTCATCACACTGGGCAAGTTTTTATATACTACGTTCGTTTCTCAATCCTGGCTGTACATAGGCTCAGACGAGGCAGTTATTAACACCAATAACAACAGCCACTTTCCTCAACCTAGTGGAAATGCTTAATCCAGACTCTAGGGACTGGGGTGAGAAATTGCGTTTTAAGAACAAGCTGCCCTGTGATCCTAGCGTGCAGCTGAGACACAGTGATAGAGTAAATCTTCAGTTATGATTTCTTTTCCTACTGCTTTTGTTTTCCCACTGGAGTCACCCATAATTCTTATGGAATCTTGTTTCTTCGTCTCTCATGTCTCTTATAGTCTTCTTTTTTTTTTTTTGCTCTCTTACCTATCTCTTTCTTCTGAAGGTGGGCTCAGAAGTTGGGCAAAGTTAAATAGGGCACCCACCAGCTGGAAGGGAAGAACGAGGTGTTAACTTAGAGAAGAAAGTGTATAAGGCCTGAACATCGGTTTTTTTCAGTCACGTGGCCTCGTCCCAATCTGGGAATTGGTTTCTCTCTGTCACCACCTTTCCTTTCTTTCTTTTTTTTTTTTTTTTTCGGTACTGGGGATCGAACTCAGGACCCTGAGCTTGCTAGGCAGGCGCTTATTCCACTGAGCTATATCCCCAGCCCCTCACCACCTTTCCTTTCTGTGCATACCTCAAAAAAAAAAAAATCTGTGCATTGTGCCTTTTTAATCAGAAAAATCTGAATTTTCAAATACTGCAAAATCTGAAACTTTCTGAACTCCAATGTGATGTCACAAGCAGAAGATCCACATCTGACTTCAGGGTGACGGGTCACAGTCAAGATGCAGGGGCCCTAAAAATAGTTCATGCAGTTACCACAGGGCTGTGTGTGTAAGGTGTGTATAAAACATAGAGCATTTTGCCTTTAGACTTGGGTCCCTTTCTCAAGATATCTCATTATGTACAGTGGTACCTCAATTTCTTTCTTTCTTTTTTTTTTTTGGTACCAGGAATTGAACTCACGATCTTGTGCTTGCAAGGCAGGCGCTGTACCACTGAGGTATATTCCCAGCTCAATTTTTGAACTTAAATTTGTTCTACAATTTTGGGAAAGATGGCTGCATTTGTGCTTTTGTGGGAAAGATTGCTGCAGTCCTGTTTGTCATCTGATACAGAGTTTGCAAACAAAACAAAATTTTGCCAAATGCTTCTGTTTGCAAACCAAATTGTTTGCAAACAAAACTGTTCATGAATGAAGGTACCACTGTATGTGCAAATACTCCAGGATCTGAAAAATATCTCAGACTCTTCCTGGTCTCAAGCATTTTGGATAAGGGCTACTCAACCTGCATTTATATTAATAGTATTTCTAAAAGAAAAGCTTGGCTGTTGATTCCAGGAATCTGAGCCCTGGACTGTTCTCCCATAGCATCTCCCATTAGGTAAACATTGCTGTTTCCTGTTACCGTGCTGAGTTTGTCGTCTAAGTCTGGGGCATTATGGGTGCAGATACAATGTGCACAGGGGCCAGATTTCCCCTCTGTCAAGAGTTAAGTGATGCTGTGCACAAATGGGGTCACCAGCATCCTCCCTGGATCCCAGTCTGGAAAGCTGGGGCGCCTAAGGTTGATAGCCCTGCCTGAGTCATCTCCAATGGCTGGCTTTCTCCTGCGGAGTTGACTTCCCCCTCCTGTGGCATTTGGACACCACTCGCTGCCTGCTCTTCTTTGCCAGCACTTGCTGTGGAGTTGGCTCCCGGGTTCTGAGTCCTTCTCCATCCTTTCTGTTACTGGTACTTGACAGTTCTCTCTCTGCCGGATTTAACAAAACTGCACGTTCTAGTTAAGAAGCTTTGCACCTGGGGCTCATTTTCTCCAACATTTTGTCTGTTCTTAATCCTTGACTTTCCAAGTCATCTGTGAAATAACAGCCTGCACCTCCTGGACACATTAGGTTAAGTGAAGCAAGCCAGGCCCAGAAAGACAAATACCACACTGCAGTTAAACCCGAATACTCGGGTTTTAGTTTAGAAAAATCAACTCATACATTAACATCTTTCATCTTAAAGAAAAGCACAATAACATGCATGCTATAGGTTTGCCACTACTACCATAGGGCCTGCATTTGGTATTCAGAAATAACCAAGAGTAGAGATGTGGTTTGGGTTTGTTCCATGGATTAAATAGTCCCTGTGTACAGTGCATTATCTGTAGGACATGAATGGGGGTCGGTGTCCAGGGTCTGCATTCCCTCTAAGGCAATTATTTGTGTAGTATTTCTGAAGAGGAAATCTGACCTCATCTGCTCTTTACAGCAAATTCGTGCAAGGAAGGGAACAAATTCCTTCTGGACAGAGAAGCTAAGTCACTTTCTACATGGTCACCGCGGGTGGGTGGTAGAGCTGTGACCCGGGTCCTGGGACACCTTGCTCTATGTGAGCAAATCTTCACTGAAGATTTCCAGAGGTAAGCAAGCAGGGACTGACTGACACAGCCTGGATTTGGTAGTTTGGAAAAATTAGAAGTGCTCCCCAGGAGGGGTAATCCTGGGCTCTGAGGACTCTTGGACTGTGGGTCTGCATGCCTGTCAATAAATTCTTTTCCCCAGAAAAGATTGGATTGTGCTGAGGGCAGGTGCCTTGCGGAGGGGAATAGGGAACACGGAGTGCACTGCATTGCCCTGGATGTCTCACCCTGGACTGCAGGGTGTCTAAAAGAGTGTGTAAAGCCTTCCAGAAATATTTTGCCCATGTAACCCCACTGCGCTCCATTCTGGGAAAATTCCCCTGGGGTTAACAGCAAGGTGGGCAGACCGTGCTTTAGTTTGCAGCTGCTGGTTTGCCGTTCTTCTCTCGTCACATTCATTAAGTTATCAAAATTCTATTAAGATTTAAATGAAATTTTCCAGCCTCATGGTCCATCTGTTCATGCTATTTTTTCCCCAGGGAAGTCACGATTCTGTCATTTGCGATCTTACAGTTTTTCATCTCTGCGGTGCCAGTGGTGTTTCCTCTGTGAGGCGCCGATGCACGACTCTTTGGGGGGGACTCTTGGGGGAAACTCGAGGCCCAGGGCACCTCCTTCCTCAGAGAGTGAGAGGCCATTGCTGCCGCCGCCAGGAGGGACAGCAGCCAAGCCCCGCTGAGAAGGGAGTCTGCGAATTGTAGGGTGCCCACTTTGCAAAACAGTTTCAGGTCCCGAGGGAACAGGGATTTCTTGTGAGTTACACTGTGACTTTCTGCTCTCCAAAGATGCAGGGATGGAACCAGGACTTTACATGCTAGGCTTTACATGCTACCACCACCTGCATTGCCAGAGATAGTCATTAGTTTTTCTTTTCTTTTTTTCCTTTCTTAAAAAAGGGGCTTCTTTTGCTGTGACTTCCATAACAGAAAACCAGTGACAGGGTGGCTGCGGCAGCAGTGGTGGTGATCAATAGTAGTCAATTTTCTCACTGGATCTGTCCCCGCATCTTCACGTGGTTGTCCCTCTGCATCCCTGCATTCCTATCCCCTCATCGCATGGAGACTGCATCAGAGATCGGCCTCCTTTTAACTTCATTACCTTTTTGAAGACACTCATCTCCTAGGACAATCACAATTACCTTCAGGAGTCTTAGAGGTTAGGAATTCAGCACTTGATTATTATTATTATTATTATTATTATTATTATTATTATTATTATTATTTTGAAACAGGGTTTCCCTATGCAGTTCAGCCTGGCCTTGAACTCACTATGTAGCACAGTCTGGCTTCACACTCACAGTGATCTTCCTGCCTCAGTCTCCTGAGTGCTGGAATTACAGGTGTGTGTCCACCATGCCCTGCTCAGCACTTGTGTTTTGAGGAGACACAGGTCATCAGTCCTTAATGGGGTGAGTGTGAGAGAACAAAAACACAGGTTGGCTTCTGTTCTATGCTAGGCACTGTACTCTAGACTTCATGGAGGTTTTGCTATTACTGAAGGCATCTTACAGACCCCGAGCTGTGACCCCAGCCCACCTTTGTGTGGTTATCACTGTGCTGACAGTGCAAGGGGAAGGCTTCCCCCAAGAAACCCTCAAGATGCTGGAGATCAGGGAATGAGGAGCAGATTGGGCAAAGGAAGTCACCATAAAGAGAAAAGGGCTTCTTGCCCCTCTACTTGGACATGACTACACAGAGTGTATTGCTAACACTAAGGCCAATAATAGTATTGCCAGCCAACACTTGTTGAGTGCTTACTTGGCTGAGCCTAAGGACTTTCCATATATTACTTTCTTTTTCAGGACTGGGGATGGAACCTGAGGATGCTCTACTGCTGAGCTACACCCCTAGTCCTTTTATTCATTTAGCTTCAGACTTTGAGACAGGGTCTCATTAAGTTGCCCATGCAAGACTTGAACTGGATTTAATAGTCTCAACTCTATAAAGAAAGATACATCTAACCCACTCAAAAAATTGGTCAGCCGAGCCTGTTCAGATAAAGACCTCAGAAGGCAATCTTGATGACAGCGTTCTAAATGCTACCTGTGAAAAAGAACATCCTAGCCAAGGAGCTCTGATATTAGGGTTCCTTGGTAAAGCAGTGTGTTCTGTGGGCACAGAGGGGGCTTAGAGCCGGAGACCTTGGCAGGGTGGCTCAACTCCCTCTGTTTTCTCCAGTGGTCCTCACTATCTTTCTGAACGTGGGTTGAGTTCCTGGGTTGGCATGATTAGGTTAGGGGAGGTGCTGGTCCTACCAAGATGAGGGTTCTGTTTTGTAAGTAGACCTGTTCTTGGGAATACATAGAGTGGCGTTCTGGCTGGTGTCACCATCTGGAATGCTTGGAGCATGGCAGGGAGAGCTGTGGTTAGAGGGTTGATGAACCGTGTCTTTGGGGCTCACTTGGGGTCAACCCACTTAGCCTGGGTGCTATGACCACAGATTTATGTTATAGTTCTGGAGGTCTGAAGTCTGAATGGGTCTCACTGGGTTAAGATCAAGGGGTGAGCAGGGCCATGTTCCTTCTGGAGGCTTTGGAGGTGAATCGTCCACCGTCTTGAGGTCACCTGCATGCCTATTCTTTTGGGGTTTTTCTCTTTTCTTCACTGTAAAAGCCAAGTCCTTAGTGTTTTCAAGTCCCTTTCCCACTTAGACCCTCCTGGGTTCCTTCTTTTACTTACAAAGACCCTTGTGATTGGCCACATTGGACTTTTGCTATCTCAATATCTTTTAATTTAATCACGACTGTGCAGTAACTTTGCCTCATAAGGCAAATATTCACAGGTTCTTGGGTTAAGATGTGGATCTACTTCTTTCTACCATCACACTTAGTTACACCAGCCTCCTCATCAAAAAATTTCAGTGGGTAAAACTAGACACGGACTTCATGAGAAAAGAACTATAGATCAACTTCTCTAGTGGTGAGATACAAAAATCCCTATAGAGTACTAACAAACAGAATCTAGCAACAGATACCCTGGCATAATGGCATTTATCCTAGGGATGCAAGGGTGGCCAACAAGTCAGCAAATGGAATGAAAAAATAAATCTCATAGGATCATCCCAACTGATACAGAAAAATATTCTGTTGATAAAATCCAACACCCTTTCCTGATAAAAACACTCAAACTAGGAACAGAAGGGAACTTTCTCAATCTGATAAAGGGCATCTATGCAGAACTCACAGTGAAAAAAATCATAGTTAGCGGCAAGAGATGGAATGCCTTTCCTTTAGGATCAGGAGCAGGATGAGAATGTCCACCTTGTTACTTCTGTTCAGTATTGTAGGACAACATAACATGGGTTTTGGAATCAAAGTCCAAGTCCTGTGGGGCTGGCTCTGTTAATTTCTAGCTGTGTGGTTTCAGGCTAGGTGCTTGATCTCAGTAAGCTTGCCAGAGCGTTCCCTTCTACACGAGGGATGTTGACTGTATCTATCTTGGAAGTTCTCGTGAGGACAGAACGAATGTCTAGACTCCAGCTTGGAGCTGAGCATATGGGAGATGATGATCAAATTTCTCTGTCTGCCGTTTCTCACCTTGGGTGCTCAGCTTCATCTCTGAGAAAAGAGAAAGAGGTGGGCGAGAGGGTCAGGCGGGTGGGAGTTGAGCTAAGCATTTCTGAGATGCTCTAATTCAGGGGCGGAGGCCAGGCTGGGAGACAGATCAGAGGTTCCTTTGGTCCAGCTACCTCAGAGCTAGCTCATTATGCTGAGCTGTGGCTTGCGCTGCCAGAGGAGCATCCTGCTCTCCACTCCCACGCCCGGCAGCCCTGGCCGGCAGCTGTCTTGTGTCCCCTGGCAGGAAGGCTCCATAGGTGTTTGGAAAGCAGATTGCCCACACTCCTCTGATTTTGGAAAAGTACAACTTCTTCTCTGCAACAAAGAGTCTCTTGAGTGAGGGAGGAGGAAGGCTTCAGGTGCACAGGAGTCACAGATGGCCTGAATGATGGCTCGGCAGGCCATTTGTGTACCTAGGAGCAGAGAAGCCAGGAAGAGGCGAGGCTGGCGCAGGAGTGGGAGGCACCAGGTGCCTGGCAAGTGTCCCACTGGGCTGGGCCCTATGCTCTGCATAGGTGGAGCTCAGGTTTCATCTCTAGAGACTGGGACACAGGTATGGTCCCTGATTACCTCCCTGAAGCTGTGCAGATTTGGGAGTTGTACTCTGAGCAGTTTTTTTTCTTTTCCTCATTATAAGCATGAAAGTGGCACGTGCTTTATGGACCACGGATAGACTTGGAGGAGACAGTGACTAATGAGTGGCATTTGGTGCACTGCGGAGAAGAACCTCCTGAGGTTTCTGTGCCTGTTCCCCTGGAAGAAAGGAGGACGATCCACCCGTAAAGGCTCTTCCTACTGCCAGGTTCACCCCAAGGCCTTAAGCAGAAGCCGCATCCCCCCATACCCCAGGGACGGACCCACCACCAGCCTAGCTGTGTGTCTGGCGAGACTCCCAGCACCCCCGGGAGCTGTTTGCACCCCTCCCACCTGAGTCACACTCCGAGGCTGTTCTCCCAGGAGAAGATGGTGGGCAGGGAGAGCAGGGGGAGGTGTCAGAATGCAAAGGCTGCTCTGTTCTTTCCTTAAAAATTCTCTTTGCAGCTTGTGACAGTGCTTCTGCCAGAGAGTCAGAACATGTGACTGGACCAGGCCCTCACTAGGGTCTGCAGCCAGTGGAGGAGGATCAAACCGGGGAGGCTCACACATGGGACCCGTAGGTTGCCGTGTGCAAGCCTCTTTTCCTGCTGTCTTTTTAAAGAGTAAAATCATCACAGTGACGTTGCATGTGTGAGTTCCTTGGGGATCAAAATATTTGAACCAATATTTAACATGCCCCAGGGCACACCCATGGCACATTTCAGAAGTGACAATGAGGGGTCTGCCCTGAAGAAAATGAGTCAACTTGAGATGACCACCTCCTCACGCGGAGTGACACGAAGGCAGGCCGTGGCAGCGGGAGAAGCGAAGTGCTGCTTTGTGTGGGATGGGAGACCTCAAGTGTCCTGAGTTGGAACCAGGGAGGGACAGAGCTTCAAAACTGAGCCAAGTCAGAGGCGGAAGCCAGGAAAGAAGTAGGCGGTTAGGGGAAAAGCTCCAGACTGAGGTGTGGCCTGGGTGTATGGATGTAGGTACAAAGGCAGGCGGGACCAAGGTGGAGGCGAGCCGCAGTGTGTCTAGCATGGTGAGCCAAGCATAGTTGTCTACTACACAGTTGCCATGTTGGCGGTGGGGACCATGCCCAGGAAATGGGTGGGCAGTGAGGAACCACCGAGGGCCTGCTTGGAGAGGATTTGTTTGCTCTGATGTGGTCTGTGGATGGAGGTCACTTGACTTCCTGGTTTTTTGCCTGTGTCCTGGAGCCCGCTGGTTACTAAGGGCGGGACCATGTGCACATTTTTCTTCAGCCCCCTTTTCTCACCTGTAAAACGGAGAGGTGAATTGTGGCCATGCAGAGAACTTGGGAAGGGTAGGGGGAAAGATGCACAAAGAGCCTAGCTCAGTGCCTGGTATCCGGCAAGGGCTCGGCCAAGGCACGCGTGCTCACAGCTGTTCCAAGGAGGTAGTTGTCACTGGTGGGGTGGATGGCTTGGGAGGGAGGGGCTGCAAGCTGGGCCATGCACGCAGTTGTTGCCGGCATGCAGATGAGCAATGGCAGTGTCTGGGCTGGGACCAGAGGGACTGATGGTGACTCATGTTGCTGGGATGGAAGGGCGAGTGGAGGTGGGAAGTGGGGCTGCAGAACGCAGCGGGAGTTAAGTCGGGCATGAGGCTCGCAGGCTGGGGCAGTTGGGGGAGGGCTGCAAGAATGTGAATCCCATGTTGGACACTTTCTGAATGGGCAGACTCAGGCACGGGTTGCAGATTCAGGGTCAAGGTGAGGGCTGCAGGGGTGGGCTCAGCTAGGGCAGAGGCATGATGTGGTGCAAGTGGCTGAAATCATCCAGAGACAGAGCAGAAGCAGAAGGAAAAGGGAGGTGCGTAGACTCACAGGGAGGAAGGAGGAGAATTATGAGCGGCCACAGTCCCTGCAATGGGAGGAGTCTGACCAAGACCAAGAAAGGGTCAAGCAAGAGGGTGATCAAGGGGCGAGGGTGGGGCCGGTGAGCCACGAGGGTCCCGCTAGCACAGTGGCGAGCAGGAGCTACAGAGCCAGGAGCAAAGGCACAAGCGTGTGGGGCAACGGGTCTGTGGCTTTTTGTTTTTTGGTACTGGGGATTGAGCCCAGGGCATTGGTGCTAAACTACATCCCAGTTATTTGATCTTAATTAGTTAATGAATTAAAATCAGAGACAAGGTCTTGCAGTTGCCCGGCTTGGTTCAAACTCATGATCCTCCTGCCTCAGCCTCCCAGAAGGCTGGGATTACACATAGATGGCATCAGATCTGGCTCGCCCTGACATTCTTCAAGATGTTTGTGTGCTGAAAGGAAGGAGTGGCCACAGAGCGAGGCTGTGAGAAAGAGGTTTGAAACAAATGTTTGCAGGGTATGGGCCTTGGAGCATTTTTATAGGGTAAACGGTAAGAAAGTGAGTTTGAAGACGCCATGGGAGGAGCTACATGTTGGAGCCAAGCTCGGGAAGGAAGAGGGGGTGGGGCTGCGGTTCAGTGTGCGGAGTAGCCTTGGAAACAGGGAGCTCTGCTGTGGAGGTGCAGGCAGGAGGGGAAGAGATCTGAGTGGATAAAGCCAGGCGAGGATCTGAGAGATGTCCAGGGCACTGGTTGTGAGGCTGGAAAGTTCCAGGGGGTGCTTTAAAGTGGGGTGAGACTCATGGAAAAGGTTTGGCCCAGGAGAATAAAGCCAGGCATGATCTGGGGGCACTGATGAGCAGGATTGGGGCCCAGTTGATTTGAACATTTTTTCTTTTTGGTTGAGCTGATGAGCACACAGATATGTGTATATATCTGTGTGTGTGTGTGTGTGTGTGTGTGTGTGTGTGTGTGTGTGTGTGTGCGTGTGTCCATATGCGCATGCATGGGTTTCGGTTTTCCCATGAGTGTTTGCAGCCCAAGCAATGAGAAGAAAGAAGTGGCTTATGTAGAGCTGGAAACTGGGTCTGTCTAGATCTTTAATGGGAACAGGCAAATTTTTACTTAACACCTGTGTATAATAAGGGACAGAAGACAAGAGACTGTGAAATGCACATTATTCCATGAACACATTTGGTCCTACACCAGCCCTGTGAAGGAGGCCACATTAATACTCATGTTTTGCAGGTGGAGCCTCTGAGGGTCAGAGAGGTTAAGTGGCTTGAATGCCATCACACACGGAAGAAGGGGAAGGTGGGTGCTGGCACCAGTGCCTCTGTGAGAGCCGAGCATTTCCGCCAGCATTCCAGGCCTGCTGTGCAGACTCAGCCTCAGGACTAACTAAGCTGGAAAGGATAGCATTGATTGTTGGGTCAGATGCATCAGGGAGCAAGGAGTTGCCACACACACACACACACACACACACACACACACACACACACCCCAGAATTGTGCCACCACCTATCTCGTCCACTACTCGGAGGTAATGTGTGGGAACTTTTCCTTCCTTTTTCTTTTTGTGAGGCTGTCTGCTCAAATGCACAGGAATTGACAACTTCTAATGAAACTCTATTTTGGAGGGAGTGCTAAATTATTCAGAGACAGGCACAAATAGACTGTCTCCAGCAGCCCTGACTTCCTGCTTGAACCTGCAGATGTCAATTTGTGGAGTCCCGTGAGGGTCTGCAGAGGAGACCCAGGGCCAGGCAGGGGGCACATGGTCGGGCTTCCGTCTGCTTCCCAGGAAGCAGGTGCCTACTAGTTGTGGTCTGGAGGCTGGAACCGCAAATGCTGCACCCTCCGCATGCCACAGCAACAGAGCCTGGGGCTTCTTCTGGTTCCTTTAGTCTACCTCCCTGTGGGTGTCAGCGTGGGGTGTGGGCCACAGGAAGCTGGAATTATGGCAGTGCATTGTGGGGGTGATGATGGCATAGGTGGCTTTGCATACTATGAGACCAGAACGGTGCACTTGTGTACAAGAGCATTCTGCAGGATGGTTAAAAAATTGAAGCATGGCTGGGTGTCGTGGTGCATGTCTCTGATCCCAGCACTCTGGAAGGCTGGGGCAGGAAGATCACAAGTTCAAGTCCACTCTGAGTCACTTAGTGAGACCCTGTCTCAAAATAAAAAATGAAAAATGGGCTTTGGGTGTAGCTTAATGTGAAGGTCTCGGGTTAAATCCTCAGTACAGGAAAAATGAAAAGGGGGTCTTGTTGACATTTGTCAGAATGTGAGCCGTCCCATACCTGTCTGCTACTCTCTTCTCACTGCTCATTCCCTCCTCTGTCAGGAGCCACTCTTCTCCCCAGTGAGAGTGTTGCTGTACAATTCAATACAACCAGTGCTGCTCAGGTTGGAGGCCTTGTCCTGGGAATGGCATGAGGGGTGGTCGCAACAGCAGGCAGCTGCAGCGTAGTGTGAGTTAAACCTGGGCACTCTAGGGAGTGCCAAGAGATGTTCTCTTTTAAATGTATTTGTTGTTAGTATATGTTTGCAATATATAATAATTACATTTGTTTCAGGGAACTGGTACATATACATTTTGCATTTTGGTCATTTTTACTCAAGATAGCGTGTTCTTCAACAAGGATTCCAGGACACCAGGCATTGTCAGGCTCTGTTCAGAGTAATTTGGGAGCATGGCTACTCTGGAAAGAACAAGGTTTTGGAATGGAGTGTTTGGGTTGCTAATTTTTTAATTTAATTAAGTT
>PVLD010006258.1:82715-102575 GCA_004027595.1 Dinomys branickii
AACCAGAAAAGCCATAAACAATACAGAAAATACAAAGTTATACAGAATATAGTAGGGAATTAGAACTGGATGTTGTATTACATAGTTATCTTCACATTAGTTAACACAAAAACATTAAAGGAAATACCAAATTATAGATAAGATAATAGGGAATTTGCACTGGATGCTGTATAATATAAAGTTATCTTCATTTCTGCTAGTACAAAAATGACTGAGGAAATACAGAATTATAGAGAACATAGAAGGGAATTAGCTCTGGATGCTGTCCTACATAATGTTACCTTCACCTTTGTTACTCAGTTACACAGATGATGGCCCTTTTGATCAGTTCATTTTTTCTCCTCCCTCATCTCTGTTGCCCTACCACTCAATCAGTCATCTTCCCTGTGATAATAACTGTACTCCTGGGTTTATCTATACCCCTGGACTCTCACCTTGGGAAGAGATATAGCTGCCTCAGACTATACTATAACATACAGGGGTGTATATAAACTGCCATGGTTGGAATCATACATAAAATGTGCCAGGCACAATTCCTAGCATACCAGTGTTCAGTATCTCAATATATATTGGCACCATTTCTTTTTTGTTGTTGTTAAAAAGCAAAAAATAAAACAGACAAAACAACAAAACCCAAGTTAAAACAAAAACAAACCCCTTCTCCCCAGCATTCGTTCTAATCTGGAGGTAAGTCTTTCCCTGTTGATTACTGACTTTTCTGTTTAGATGTTCCTGGGCTCTGTATAGTTGTGGGTCTCAGTCTTTTTCCTCCTTTATTGCCTCCTAAGGAACATTTTGAGACACGTTTTCCCCCTAGTTGTCAAAAATAATCCCCGTCATAAAATTTTAATTCCTATCTGGGTGTATGGTGCCCACACCTGTGGTCCTGCTTTGGAGGCTGAGGCAGGAGGATCGCTTGAGCCCAGACTTCCAGGTTAGCCTGGGTAACATAGTAAGATCCTGTCTCAAAAAACTAAAAACCAAAATGGGTATGTGTTTGTGTACTATGACCTTCAGAGAAGCCACACATCATGGTCGTTGTTTTCACCTTATCCCTTGAAGAACCAATTGTCACCCGTCTGAGACTTGATCTGTGCCCCTGGGCAGCTGCTCTCCCTGCTTGGAGAGGGCACAGCCCTCAACACCCCTCTCTCTCAGATCCTCCCCCTAAGTGGGTGTTGGGTTTCTCGAAGAAGCCAACAACCTACGTGGTGGGTGGGAGACAGGAAACGTAAGCGGAGTGTGGGGACATGTGCCTGTGATCCCAGCCCTCGGGGAAGTGCGGGCAGGAAGATTTCAAGCTGGAGCCCAGTCTGTACAATGTAGTAAGTCCCTGTCTCAAAACTTAAAAATAAAAAAGGGCTGGGGATGTAGCTCAGTGTGAAGGCCCTAGGTTCAATCCTCAGCATTAGAACCAAAAACGAAAGAGAGAGAGAGAAAGAAAGACAGTAAAATCTTTATTCTGTTGAGCAAATGCTTGATGGTCTATTCTTTCTAATCTTCACAGCAACCCTGAAAGAAACTTTTTCATTTGACGAAGCTTAGGCTCGGAGATCACGCTGTGCTGTGGAACCGAAGGCCACATCTGGTATGAAAATCAGAGCCTCGGTGCTCCATGGCTTCTTCCTCCTGAGGATGAGGGAGAGGCGGTGGGGAAAGGAGGTGGTGTTCATAGCTTCTTCCTGTGCAGCTGCTACTCCTGAACGCTTTGTCTCCTTAGCTCATTTAATTCCTACCCCTGCTCTGTGACATGAAGGGGATGTCCCTGCTTTCATTTGCAGTGATCCTTTTGTCAATGTTTACAAGACCAACAGTTCGTGAAGTCTGGATTATAACCCCAGTCTGCCTCTCCTGAAACACCTCTGCCCCTTCCTAGGCTCCTAGCTTCCCCTTGCAGGAGGTTAGTAGAGAGTCACCGCAACTGGAGCTTTCTCCCATCCCCAATTTCTTATGTGCGAACACCCCTTCCTCTTTTGATTAGTATTTATTAATTGTACGTATTAGTGGGATTCAGCGTGGCATTTGGATACATGCATGCAGCAGGCCGTGATCGAATCCGGCCTCTATCACTACAGGCGCTCCATGTTCCCTTTTTATTTTCACGGTTAGATATGATGATACATATAAACCACAGTGTTGTGAAAACTTTATACAGATCACTATCTTCACCCGTGATGTTCTTCACAAACTCCTAGGCACCTAGGAATCCCAAGTTAGAGGCACTGGGTTCTGAAATGCCAAGGAATGACCTGTATTCCCTGGAGATGACAGCAGGATGGCTTCAGGCAGTCACCTTGGGGCTGTGAGGCTTAGGTATAAGCCTGGGGGGAGTAGGAAGAGATGGGGCTGGCTCAGGCTGCCAGGAAGATCAGTGCAGGGTGACCAGATCTGACAGCAGAGCATAGGAATCAGGCTGTGGGTGGTTCGTTCCCCAGGGGCCTTTGCTGTGTTCCTGGGGAGAGAACCTTTGCCTTTGTCTGTGTGTGCCGATCCCAGCCAGCAGAGTGCAGCAGGAGGGCCCTGCATCCAGGGTGCTTTGTCCCAGGCTTGGAATGGTGCAGTGGAGATAAGTCCTTGGGAGGACTTGTCAAGGGCCCCTTACAGTTTCCACGGCCCTTGACCTGACAGACAGGTGGGCAGAGCCTTTCTTCTTCTCCCTGGAGGAAGGATGCTTTGGGCTCCTGTAGGTGAACTGCAACTGGCACTTCAGTTGTCAGCACATCCCTCTCAGGAGGAGGAAGGGCTGCTTCCTTCTCCAGGAAAGGTGGGGTGGTGACAGCCAGGATTGGCTGGCTCTCCTGCCCTGTTGCAGGCATCTAGAGGATCCAGAGAGGCTGTGAGGGCACAGAAGGCAGTGGCTCTGGCTGAAGAAGCACCAGGGCTCTGCGAGGCCGCTCCTTCCTGTTCCCCTACTCCCGGGCTTCTCACCTTGCCTGGGGTTAGCAGATAAAGGAAGCCCCCTCTCCTTCTGAAGGGACATTGCAGAAGACAAAGGTAAAACAGAAGTACCTGGCAAGAGTAGTGTGGCCCAACTCAGAAACCAGTTGTTGGGGTGACTTAGGAAAATCAAGCAGTCCCTGAGCCTCAGTTTCCTCAGCTGGGAGATGAGTGGATTGAGACTTACAACCTCCAAATCCCATTAAAAATCCCCCCTCCATCTTTAAGATGATTTTATAAAAAACTTGAACATGTCCATGGGAGGCCCTTCCAGATTCCAACTACTAAACAGCTCACTTTTTAATAAGTGTTTAAGCCACCCTCATAACAGAATGCAGCCAGCTCAGTCTTTTGAAAATTGTGTGGTTCTGCACATGAGATTGGCATGCCGCATGAAGGTGGCAAATAAGCATTTGAAGCTATTATTTATTTTTAATTTAAAATTATATTTACAGTGGATAAAGCAGTCAGCAAATAACCAATAACTAACTGTGGGTGAGGCATGAGACGATGAAAAAAATATGTGTTTATGTATAGACTCAGAAATCTCACTTCTAAGATTTTATTCTCCAAGTTATACTGATAAACAATGTGAATACACACACATTTACACAAAGTTATAATTGTTGCTAATTCTTCACTGGAACACATCAACAATGTTTAAATCCACAGTGGCATTCAGGATAAAACACACCGCTGGTCACATTTAGCAGATTTATTACTTTGAATACTGATCAATAAAGAAAAAAGATCAAGTCTTTACTTTGCCTTTCTTATACAAACTGTATCTCAGGACAATCACAGAGTAGGTAAGAGGAAGTCTCTCTTTATATAGATATTCAAGCTAATACATGAAAGAGTGATACTCAGAAGTTTTAATTCTAAATTACAGAGTCTGGAAAATGTTCATAATAACTGTTAACATTGCCAGAAGAAAGACAATAAGAGTTTAGTGCCTTATGATGTGTCATAATATTACTTATTAAGTAGCGTTGAGCAACAATGACAGCAGTAAAAACCTAGCTTGAATCTCAGCAACAGCAAGTCCAGTCGTACTTTCTATAATGATACAGTGCTCTGTACATGCACAGAATATACATACAGTGTAGTATAGTTGCCACTAGCTAGGTATATATATCAGGCAGTTGAAATAAGACTTGAGTGGCTGAGGAACTGAGATTTAAATTTTATTAAATTTTAATTAATTTAAATTTAAATAGCCATATGTGGCTGTGGCCTTTTGCATTGGACAACACAGGTCTAGAACTACCTGGAAACCACTGGGGATGAAAGAACACATTAAACAACACCACAGGAATGCAAATGACAAAACTCTGTGGAAACTGGGGCAAACCTTTTGGCTCATCAGTAAATAAGACACAATGATAAAAGAGAGTCTGGAGAACATACGAGTTTTTGAAGACTAGTGATAACCATGTTACAAGGTATAGGAGTCCTTTGGGTCCTAATTTGAATAAATAAACTAAAAACTATGATGCAGTTGGAAAATCTAAACCCCGACTATATATTTGAAGGTGCTACAAAATTATTTTAGGTGTGATAATGGTATAATTATTTTAAAAGAATCTCATTTATTTAAATATACTACTGATGTATTTAAAGATAAAATCATAGGATACTGAGATTTGCTTCAAAATCATCCAGTGGCTGTGTGAAGGGGCAGGAGGTTGAAGAATTGCAAGAGGGAACAGATGATAAAAGACTGGCATAATTGCTGAAGTTGGTGGGTCTGTGGGAGCTCATTATACGTTATTCTCTGATTTTGAATGTATTTGAACATTTGTACAATAAAGCATGAGCAATAAAAAGAAGTAAGCAAAACTTCCAAGAAACATTCCAACCAACTTTCCAACTTTCCCAACTTTCTAACAAGTAATAACAGCCACTATAGCAACACCAGTAAAATCGCCATCCTAGAGCCAAAGTCAGAGGTGGGAAGTGAGGGCAAGGACGGTGTGTAATGGTATCTGAACAGTAAGAACAGATTCTCTAAAGGCAAACACTGCTCTTAGCACTGCAGAAAGGAAAATGAGCCTTCGCCAAAGCTCAGCTAGGGACAGGGCTAGGAGTTCTCCATTAGGTGCACCTCCACTTGAAGTTGTCCCATGTTCTTGCCCTCAGACAAAGCAAGAGCAGATTCTCTGGAGGAGAGCACCCTCCCCTTAGGCATATGGGATTCTACAGATCAAGATCAAGCAAGGCTGGGCGTGATGGTGCACGCCTGTAATCCAAGCACTTGGAGGTTGAGGCAGGAGGACCATTGTGAGTTTGAGGCCAGCCTGGACTCGAAAGTGAGCTTAAAGCCAGCCTGAACTGCATAGCGAGGCCCTGTCTCAAAAAGAGAAAAAAAAAAGATCAAGCAAAGATGAACAAATAGGGTGACTGTAACAATTGTCATCTGAACAGAGACACTTTTAAGGGTGAAAAGGAATGCCAGGGTAATTAACAGGTATAAAGCGGTTGTAAAATACATAAACTGGAACTGCTACGTGGTCTCCCTGACAGATAGGGGAGGAAGGAAGATCCAGTCTCTTCTGGATGTTGGTGTGAACAAGAGCCTTGTTTCACTGCAGATCCCTTGGAAGTCGATCATGTTCTGGGCCAGTGATTTTCAAAGCGTGAACTGGTAGCATCAGACTCACTTGGCAGGAACTTGTTAGGAAGTGGAACTTGTAGGTTCCACAAGTTGTTTCTGCTGCATCAGTTTTGAGAGCCATTTACAGAGGGAAACATAAATGAAAACGCTGACTCCCAGGCAGCGGACCGCCAAGGAGTCGGGAAACATTGAGTTGATGTCTCACCATCTATTAATGGGTCACGATGCTAACAACATTTTTCTAAAAGTAATAGTAGGTAAGAAAATGTTATGTCTTCCCCACCACGTTTTGATTGTACCAGGTAATTCTATAAATAATGTGATAAAAAGCATTCATCAACGAACTATTAAGAAGGATTTTCAAACAATAAAATATCTGGTAGTGTTTTACCTAAACATTTTTAATTCCAAAGGTCTAGTAATTATCCCAGGGAAATAGGGCAGAAATATCATCCCCTCAAAAGAGGCTTTAATTAGGTGTATGTCTCTTCTATGTGTTAACTTCTGGAGTTCCTGCAGTTAAATTCTCATGCTTTGCTGGCTGGAACTGGTCCTGCACTGGCGGTACCTCATTCATGAGGCTGCTCTTGCTTACTGGACTCTGAGGAGGGGTGTGCTACTTACTGTCTGTTCTCTTGGTCTCCTCCAGCGACACAGAGAACAGGCCGAGATGCAGCTTCTTTTTGTAGAGCAAGCCCTGGACCATCCGGGACAGGGTTTGGAGCATGTGCCAGATATTTTTGTGCTCAAAACACAATCTCCTGCCAAAGGCATGCTCGTACTCATCCTGAGCAAGCTTCTGGCAGGTCTCAGTGGCTGTTTATCACTTCTGCATTAAGCATGATAGGATGATCCCTTCATTAATTAAAGGCTTGCTGGGAGTTGATAAACATATGGAGACATAGAAGTCTCTGCTTTCTGATGGCTGCAGGTACTAAACAAAAACCTGTATTGCTCACATGAACATATGTCAACACTAAGATCCTCCACACTTTCCTCATCTTCTTTTAAAATTGAACTATTATTGTGAAAGATGCTAAAAGGGCGAAGCACTAAAGTGATAGGATTTGTATCCGGGGTGGCATATAACTGTTGTTTGTAAAGACTCACATCTGGAACTGGCTACATTATTTGAGGACTTTTAAAAAAAGAATTGTAGATATTTTTTGCGACCCACTCCCAGAGAATTTGCTTTCTTAGGTCTGCACTGAGGTCTAAACACTCCAATCTTGGAACTGGGGATCCTGGTGCCTGAGTTCAAGACTTCTGATGATGCCAAGTTTGAGTTGTTCTAGCCACGGCTTCATGTTTTTCCCGTTATTTTCCGAGCATCAGCCAAGGTCTTTTGTGAGTAAGGACATACTTTCCTTCCAGAAGACTTGGAATTTCAGGAGCATCTTTGCGGTTTGCTATTCAAGCCTAGTCCTACTCTGTGCGACAGCAAGTCCACTGAGGTGGCCTGGTTGAGTACAGACAGGTCCCGCTATGAGGGGTGAATCTGCCACTTACCATGGTGGAGATTTAGATCACATTGCCAAATTCCTGTGGGCCTCACTTTGCTTACCTTAACAGTAGTAAGAATAATTCCTACACAAGGAGGCTTAAGCTTACTGCTTTACACATTGTGTATGCTCAATAATACCACAGAGGATGTTACAATATTATTATTTTGTCCTGAAGGTTCAAGTTGCCAAATCGTTTTTTTTCAATGGTCAAAGGCCATATTTTGTTAACATTTTTCTGCTAAGAGAGGTTACAGAAAATTACATTCAGTGAGATGAATACTCTACCTGTAAGCATAACTAGGCATCTAAAATGGACACTTTTCTGCAGGAATTTTCAGTAAAGAACAAAGTGCCCTGCAATGTGAGAGTAAAGGTCGCTCAGATCTTCTGGCCTGAAGAATAGCAGAGAGGTGAAATATCAGGTGGCTTTTGCAGGAAGCCCAGTGCAGATTGATGGTAGCTGGACTCTACAGAGCTGGATGTGACTGAATCGCACACCAGCCACATAGAGCCGGTGGAAGAGTCTGATATTTCTTGCAGACGCTTTCAAAGGTCTCCCCTGACTTCCTGCTTTTGCTGATTCTCTACTGCTACTCCTGTTGGAACACCTCTCTTCCTGCCGCTTACCCACGGCCTTGAGGTTCTGTCTTTTCCCTCCCTGTTCTCTTCTCTCTTATGCTTGGTGCATCCAGTTTATTTCAAGTGAAGAATAGTTTACAAATCTTGTTTGCTACTTTTTCTCTTGCTGACTCATGTTCTTGGGGTACCTGTTACTCCATTTGGCATTTTCAGATATTTTCTAAAGCAAAGACCATAAGTTGCTGAAAGGAATTATGTTGCTTGATCTTACAGTGATATCTCTTTCCAAGCCTAATATTCAAGTAATGAGATGCTGAACAAATTCAGGCATGGCAACATGGGTGGTGATGGTGATGTTAGTAATAAGAGACTAACTGGATCCAAGAGACGTTTAGAAATGTGGGAGCCCATGACAAATTGATCGTAGAAGAAAAACAGAAGGAAGGAGACAGAAAAGAACCAACATTTATTGAATGCCAGAATCTAATATTTTCTTAATAGCAACCCTATTCAATTGGTTTTATCCCAATTTTCCAAGGAACTGAAGTTCAGGGGGAATAATATGCCCAAGATCACTCACTCAGTAAATGTGGATGACTCAGGATCCAAGCCTGTTATGTTTTAAAAACTCATGTTCTTTGCAATGTATGCTTAACCACTTAATGTTATTACCATAGAGGATAGTAATGTCCATTCCAAAACTCTTTAGTCCAGCCCTTATTTAAATCTGTGAACAAAATAATTTTTGATAAAAAGAAAGTTTAGGATATAATCTTACTTTCTTATAAGCAGTACTTTAGATCTTGGTGTAAATCCTTCTTTATATGGCTGCTTGGGTGCAGGCAGCAAAAACCTGCTGCCTCTGGTGTGAATGAGGCTCCTTTTACATGTAAGATCAGGGCCAGGGGCTGGGAGGTTCAGGGAGACTGATGTCCTCAGAGGAGGTGCTGTTCAGAGACACACTAGGCTGTCCTACTCTTATGGGAGGCATTTAAGCAAAGACTATGGGACCTGTTTGGTTGGGATGTTGTGTTCCAAACCAGACTACTAGCAGTCACTTGGGGGAGGCATGTTCAAAGTACAGACGCCTGGTTCTTAGTAGAGATGGCTCAGTTTGTCTGGGGTGACTCAGTGGCATTTGGAATAGATTCCCCAGGTGATTTTGATGCTTACCTAGTCTGAGGGCTACTGAGCAAGTTGCCATTGAGATCTATGGATTCTGTCCTCTGTTATGGCAGGAATAGACTGGTGTCCTTCATAGCACAATATCCCACTTGTGTGGGCAAGGATAACTGGTAAAACATTATTTCTGATTTTTTTTCTTTTCTTTTTTGGAGACGGTCTTCCTAATGTAGGTTAGATTGGCCCTGAACTCACTATAGAGGCCAGACTGACCTTGAACTTGCAGTGATCCTCCTACTTCAGCCTCCTGATTGCTGGAATTATAAATGTGCCGCCATGCCTGGGTCAAACATTATTTCTACTTCATTTTTGGAGAAGATAGAATACTGAGATTCCTTAATATATCTGGGTTATACACTGTAGCAGAGCCTGTTACTGACACCAACAGACCATATGTACTTTACTGTGAAGAGATTGGATAATGTTTACGTACCTGAGGGAACTAGTTGGAGGAGTTGAGATTCTTAGGTGATATCATATTTCTTTAAAAAAACATGAAAGGGTAAACACAAGACTGTTGAGGTTTGGGGACTGCAGCATGCTCAGTGTACTTTTCCCTGGTGTGCTTGGAGCAGAATCTAATGGTAAATGTGTACTTTCTGAGCATTGGTGGATATGCTGCTGTATATCTCTTCAGGTCTTGAGTTGATATGCTCTCAGATTTTTAAGCATTGGCTCATTCTTCCTCAAATAGGCTGGTAACAAGTAATGAAAAAATATTGAAAACTGGGCAATGACATGCAATTTTTCCTTCCTCTTCCTTGATATAAGCTGTCTTAATAATTGATTTGCACATCTTTTCTATTGGCCAATGGCCTTTCTTTAAAAGGAGATAAAAATGGATGAAGTCAAGAGACTTCCGGGACTTTCTGTGGTCAGCTCTGCAGCCTGGATCTCCAACCTGGTTCTCAGCATTAGGGCAGCTCTCACACAGGGACACACTTCTCTCAGCCCAGTCTGTTGTAGCTGAGCTTTCTTTGGCTGCTGGTCTCTGTCTCTGTCTCTCTTTTCCTCCCAATGGGGAAGGCTCCAAGATTAACTCCGGCCTATTTCTGCTGGGTTAAGTAACACATGTCTATAAGAGGTTGCTGTTTCTTTTGAAGGTGTGGCTAGAACTGGTTTTCTTGGAACACACTTAGAACTTAAAGCAGATGTTGCAGTTGGCTTTGGGAAACCTCCCTAGTGAATAGCAAGCCACAACTACTGATGCTTGTGAGGCTACCAGGGACTAGTGTATAATAAGTTACTCCAAGACCCCAGCTGGGCTCCTTGTGGGCACTGGAGGATGGCGAGCACAGTGAAAAGAGCCTAGACTTCGTTTTTATGTATTACCGTCCAGGATAGAGTCATATGGCCACCTCAGACTGCACGGGGAGGTGGCAAAACACACCTGGGGGCCCAGCTTTACTCTTGGGGACACAGCAGGGAGAGAGGGTTGGGAGTGCTCTTGCCTGAGGCTGGCTGCTCAGAGCAGATCCCAAGACAAGGGTTCCAGTGTAAGTGCTTTATCTGGGTGGTGAAATAAACCTGGCAGAGCAGCAAAACCACTCATCTTAGCGTCATTTCTCCAGAGCCACAGGACCCATAGCAGATGTCTCCATATATGGAGAAGTCTCCATATATGTATATATACTACCTAACTGCCACATATACATGATTTATATACCTGGCATATATAATTATACCTGTGTCTTTAAGGAATTTGCTCACATAATTTTGGAGGCTGACAAATCTGAGGTCTGCAGTAGGCAACCTGGAAACCCAAAAGAGCCTGTGGTGAGGTCATCCGAGCCCAAATCTGAAGGGAAACTGATGTCTCTATGTTACCCAGACTGGCCTCAAATGCCTGGGCTCAAGTGTCTCTCTTGCCTCAGCTTCCTGAGTAGCTGGAACAACAGGAGTGTGTGCCATTGCACCTAGGCAGAGAGAATTTTTTCTTTCAGCTTTTTGTTCTACTCCAGGCTTGAACAGATTGGATGAGGCCCACCCACACGGGATAGGGGAGGACAATCTGCTTTACTCCATCTACTTATCCAAATGTTAATCTCATTCAGAAACTCCATATATATGTCTAGAATGTTTGACCAGATATCTGGGCACCCCATAGCCTGATCCCACTACTATGAAGAAGGGCATGTTCTAGTTCATTATCATGGTGGGCAGCTGGAGCTGAGTCCTTTTGGGTGACTCTGGGAGCCAGTGTTGGTCCGACTTCTACCGTCTCTGATTGAGGGCTGCCGAGGAGTTCAAGTCCCTTATACTTCTGTGCTGCCCGGCCTGGCAGAGGGGCTTTAGCTGGAGAAAACCTGCAGGCAAAGCAATGCAGGTGCTGGCAGTAGGGAGTCCAGCCCTGGAGCAGGAAGGTGAGGCAATAAGGTGGACGCTGGTGGCGTCATTTTCACCAACCTCAAAAGGTCTGCGGAGCGGGTAATGCACTTACAAATTCAACATATGCATGTGCGTCCTTAACAATTTTAAAACTGGAGTTTGATCTTAAGTCTGCGATATGTTATACTGACACTGAGGACTTGGTCTCAGAAAAGAACTTGTGCTCTTATGACATTTTCTCTGGGGATGAGGACAAGAAAGGAATGAGGACCCTGTGAAGAGAATCTCAAGTGCTTTAACTGTTGACCCGACAACCAAGTACCTCTGGCAGCTGGGGCTTTTAGTCTCTCCCAGATCTGGGATGTGGTTTGCAGTCAAGAGGGAGGAAAAGCCATACTGTCGTGTTCAAGTTCAACCTTAGGCAGCATGGTGTGATCCATTGTGTGATCCATGGTGTGATCCATTTAAGTGAGGAAACCAAGGCTTAGGCAGGGGTTGGCCCAAGTCACAGAGCTGGAAAAACAGAGTTGGACCCAGGGCCCTAAGGCAGTAAAATCAGCACCCTTTCCTTGATACCTGGTGGGTCTTTGCAGGAAAGTGACCTTTCAAATGTGTACATGAATTTAATAATAGTATAGTTACATGTTGGAACTAACTCACCCAGGCCATGGCAGGAAGTTGTTTTTCTGATGGGGAAATATTTTACACTGACACTCCTAGGCAGTATTGGTGTGGTCTGGTGTCTGATCTCATCAAGCCAGCTCCTGCTGGGTTGACCCATACTCTTGATCAATTGATGTTTTCTGCTGAAGCACAAAGAAATCAGCTGCTAATATTTGAGTTGGAAAACAAGTTGTGAACAACACTTGGCTCTCTCTTATCCTTCTGTTATTAAGGTTAATACACAAAGGAAAGAGGTGCAGTGCTTCTCGTTGTTTGGAATCACTCTGGATCCACAGCCCTGCTGAAGGGAGGAACAGCTCTCCGTATTTGCACAGGCATGGACATTTGACCAAAAGGGAGCAAATCTGACTATATTTTCTGTACTGAGCTCTTAGTTCTGATGCTCTGAGAGGCTGAATAGTCATGCTATGGTGAAACATTCTGCAAAATTAGGTCTGAGCCTGAGATACAGGGGCACAGGGGAGCCTGGAGCATGCAGAGCGCAGACAGATGCTTGCAGGGAAGCAGAGATGAGAGACCAGATGGCTCAGTGGGGAAGGGATTTGGAATCCTGCATCCCCATCTCCCTGCAGCTATACTTTCCTCCCCTTGGGGAGCAGAATCACATGGTCATGCTAGAAGACCCCTGCCTTCACGTGGCTTGGGAGGGGATGTGGGTTCCTTTTTATGCTCCTGATCCTCATCAGGGTGACTTGGGAGGAGCCCGTGGCTTTGACTACAGATGCTGCCTCAACCATGGGCAGGGAACTTTGCCCATAACTGACATGGAGCACTAACAGTTAATCATGCCTGGGGAAACCCAAGCTTGCCTCAACATTGATCAGGCCCAAACTCCCAACGGAGACAAAATGAAGCTACAGCCATCAAAAGGGAGGGACATTCCTGGTGGCAGAGAAGAGTGGATTCCAGTTACCAGGTAGTTTCTCTAGAAGAGGAGCACTGCAGCTTGATAACTTGGCTCTGATATCCTTAGGGAATTGCACTTTATTTGTTTATTTGAAAAGATAGACAACATTCCAAAAACTCTTGCACAATCAGGCCAAGACTACCAAGGGCAAATCTGTGGTCCAATCAGGTCAGAGTTATTGGTTTGTTTTCATGATGGAGGCACAACTAGAAGAACTGTGGAGCATCTCACTAAACAGGAACAGACAGAATTATTGTGGAAATTTTGGGATGGATAATATAGATAAAAGAAAAATCAAGCTACAAAGCAAAGCAGTGCTGGGTGTAGAGGGGTGGTGTCAGGTCCAGGCTGCAAATTGAACTCAGCTTCTTGTTTCCTTGGAAACAACCAAGATAAGATCTACGTGAATGTTGTTTTCAGGTGCAGAAGCCCCATACCTGAAGGCGTACTCCTAGGCTGCTGCTTTGTGCTGAAGTGACTTAGACCCTCCAGGGAAGAGTGGAATGTTTCATTCTTGCTCATAAAATCCAGCACCTGGATTCAGTATTAAGTCTGTTGCATATCTCCCCAAATTATCTTTGGTACCCACATGATTGTGCAGTCCACCCGCTTGGAAATCAGCATTATGTTTAAAGGGCACTGGCTACACAGTGAGAAGCTCACAATGTAATTAAATGCCAGTGCTTTAGAGGTGTGTGATCCTGGGGCAGGTAGTTGAGTATTAAGGCTCACTTTTCCTCAGCTGTACAAGGATAGTAATTGTTGCTATCTCCCACTGTTGCTTTGAGGACTTAATGAACTGATCCATGGAAAACCATTAGCCTGAGACCTGTCAAACACAGTTTCCAAGGGGAGAGCTAGGCTGCGGAGACAAGCTTGTGTCATGTCTCTCCCATTGCAAAGAAAGGGCGGCCATAGCCTTGCTTCATTCCCTGGAGTGGCGTGAGAGGCCTGTTAACTTATTGGAGAGAAGTTTCCTTGGATGAGATCAGATGGTGAATGTGGACCCCGGAGAAAGACATCTGAGAAACTTGGGCCTTCCAGTATCAGAGAAATGTAATTCAGTTGGTAACAAAAGCCACAGGCTGAAAGCCCTTATTCCTTACTTTTCCCAGAGACCTTTCTTAGGGACTAAGGATGGGTCTTCAGGAATTTTAGTCCCTACAGGTTGTCGAGGTTGTACCCCAGCACCCAAAGATAAATGAAGACCAGAGTTGAAAGTGGGCATTTTAAACATCAGTAAATTAAATGTTAGAAAAATCAAGCCAGAACCTTAAAAAAAAAAGGCAGGCTGGGACTTAGGAGCTGAAGCCATCGATGTGGAAGAAACAGTGGCAGAGTGGGGGCAGGTTAGTGATGGATAGAGGGTACCAGCAACTGGTGCTTGTGGCCGTGGGCTGTCCATTATTCATGGCCGCTGGCCTGGCTCAGATCAGCTTTCAAGCCTTCCCGGAAATCTCTAGTTGGGTCAAGGTCAGGCAGGTGGATCAATTCAGAGTGAAAACCCAAACCCCCAGAGCATCTTGGTATCACCTGCCTCAAACCCTGCCTGGAGAAGCTCCAGGGAGTGACATCTGTCAGCCCTTTGTGCTTAGGCATCAACTGTCTTGGTGTATGAGCCACATGGAGAACTCCCTACTTCCTTTATGTAGGCTGCAAACTGCAATTTTTGTGTTGACACAGGGTGTGGGGACAGGTGCTGTATTTGGAAATTAAAGCTTCAGATTAACAGGCTTAGTGCCCAGGGCTCTCTGTGGCTGCACTTGACCCCAACTGTAGGCTCAGCAGGTCAAAGATGGTTAAGGTCCTGTGCTCGTCAAACACAGAACTTGTAAGAGAAGGTTGCAGAGGGAGGAACTGGCCTTAGAAATGCAGAGTAGGATGCAGAAAGGATTTTCTCGTTTTCATCTCCATCAGAGTATGAAAGGATGTCCTAGGGGAGCTGGGTGTAAAATCTCTTGGGATACAGGGAGATGAGTTGTTTGTGAGTTTGCTCATCCGTTGATCATCTAAGAAAAAAGAAGAAAACAAGAGAGGTGCGCTAGGTCATGGAGGGTTGGCTTCGGAACCATGTGGAGGCCCCATCATTCTCCTCCCCGTTTTCCTTTTCTTCTCTTCCTGTCTATCCCACCTGAAAAGAAATGTTAACGTTTCTCTCATTTCTCCCTGGTTCCAGCAAGATTTGGGCCAGAGTACCAATCTTAAAAGTTTTCCTTGTGACTCTATCTTGATAGAAAATAAAAGAAGTAGACATGTTGATGCTTATAATGTGTTAGGCATTGTACTAGCTCACTTATCACACATGACCCATGGTACTGTGGTGTAGATACCGTTGTCTTTTCCATCTTAGATGGCAAGAACTGAGATGTGGAGGAGTTACCAAATGTAACGGTTGCATTGGGTCAACTTGAGAAGTCTAGAGGCCTAACTAAGCCACTCAGGGCTCAGGGTCCTCACTTTGTGAACATCCCCAGCCTGTGCAAGAGGAGGGCACAGGGATGGCGGGAGGGCTACATCTGCCCTAGAGCAGGTTGCCTGTTACAATATAAGGGAGGAAAAGAAGTTTGCTCCCCACCCCCCATTTTTGTTGTTGTTGCTTTTGCTGTCTTCTGCCACCATGAACTATTGCCTCTCTACAAAGCCACCCTGCCTTGGAGCCAGCTGATTATGGACTTAAACCACCACAAACTGTGAGCTAAATAAACCTTTCCTGCCTTAATTTTGAGGGTCAGATATTTTGTCTCAGCAACAAGAGAAAAGTAACTAAGACAATGAACCTGTACCAAGTCATGGAGCTGAGTGGCAGAGGCAGGATTTGAACCTAGAATCTAGATGAGCACTCAGTTCTCATCCACTCTGCCTTTAGCATGAAGGACAAGTTCATCAGTTTGGAATTCAATGTTGCCCACCACCTGGGTGGTATCTACCTGGCCCCCGGGATCTACTTCAGAGTATACTGTGTGCCTTTAACAGACGTGGTGCTTTCTTACATCTATTTGGTGTTCCCCTCTGCCCCTCTAGGTCTGTCCAGCTCTGAGAGTGAAGTGGGGCAACATTGGGTTAGAAGATCTGGCTGAGTCTTCAGTCTGCTTTGACCTCTGTGTGCCCAGGGTGAATCAACTGCCTTCTCTGGCCCATGTTTTTTAAAAACATTTTTCCACCCATGAAAGGTGAAGCTTGGACTCTGGTCTTTCTGCTCCTATCTAGCTTAGACTCTAGGATTTGTGATGCCTGCACACCACAGTGTGTTCTTGGTAAACGGAGAGAAGTGACTCCTCTGCCTTATATCCCAGGGTAGCTTGTGTGTGCTGAGCTGTTTCCCAGGAGAACCTCTGATTGGTTTCTTTGTCCTCACCAACGGTGATGGCACTTTACATCAACTTCCATACAGCATTGATGGGCAAGGTGGTCACTGGAACAGGCACAGCCCATCCTGGCTTGATGGACAAGGTGGTCACTGGAACAAGCACAGGCTATCCTGGCCCAGACTACTGTGGTCAGCACGACACCCTAAGTTCACCTAGTGCATGTGCGTGGAGCCTCGACTGGCGATTTAGAAAAGACCCTTTTCTTAAAAAAGGCCCCTGAGATTTCATAGACACTTCCCGAAGCCTGTCCAAAAACAACTGCATTGTGTGTCTTCCTGATCAGATGTGATTACGTATGGCTTATGAGCACAGCCTTGGAGTCAGAGATGAGCATGTGGACACCTGTCCTCTCCTTCTTAGTTGGTGACTAGTTATTTAGCTCTCTTAATGCAAATTTCATGCTTGAATCTGGGCTAGTGGAGTTCCAACGAGATTGGGAAAATTTAAATGATCTGAGTGGGGTATGATGTGGTCACATTTATTATGTGGAGAGATCCCTTTGGAGTAGGAGAAAGGAAGGATCGGAAGGAAGCAGTATGGGAGCGGGGTGCACAACAGTTAGGGTGCTGTTGTAGACATGGTGCACAATGTGGGTTTGTAGTTAGTGACCTGCACAGGGTGCTTGGCTGGGCTGGCCAGTGAGTGTGTGAGTGTGTGTGTTGGGAATGAAATGGGACAGTAATTAAGGCCTGGAGAAAGGACAGCCCTCCCTCCCTCAGTGCCCTCCCTCCCTCCTGCCTTCCCTCCCTTCCTTTGTTCTTTCCTTTCTCCCTCCTTCCCTTTTATCCTTTATCTTCAGATAACTTACAATACCTAACACAATGCAAAGGCTACGTAAATGTTTGTTACACCATATTCATGGGATAAAGACAAGAAAAAAGTCTGTTCAGCACAGACGTGAGCCCCTGCCCCCCACATTTTCAGTCCAGTTGGTGAAGCAGGATGTACAGAGTTGGAGGCAGACTGTATGTCGCACCAACAAAAAGGACAGGACCTCTGTCATAATAACGTAGATGAACTCCAAGAACACATGCTAAATGAAACAAGCCAAATACAAAGCTTACCAACTGTGTGACTCCATTTACATGAAATTTCTAGAGGAAGCTCATGCTCTAGAGGTGGGTGGTTTCTTGAGGGCTGGAATGGGAGCCGAGATGAACTGCTGCAGGCACGGGGGAGGTCTGGCTAGGGGTGAGGATGTCTGAAATCTGGGTGGTGGTGATGCTCGCACAATGGTGTAAATTTACTACAACTTGTGAAGTCTGGAATGGACATGGGTGAACTTCTTAAGTCTAAGTTATACCTCAATAAAGCTATTTCCAGTGGAGAGTTTTAAAAAGGGTGAAGTACAAAAAATATTGGAGTAGCATATTTAAAGGTTTTCTTAAGCATGTCTTGAAAAACAAATTGTTAAGAAAAACATATTTGACACAAAAATGTGAAAAATTCATGAGTCAAGACATTTAAAGTGCAAAGAACTCAAATAATAGATTTCAAGAAGCCTTTGAGTCATCTGTGAGCAATAAAGACAGATTTTATTATGCAAAAACCTCACATAAATTACAGGAGTCAAAAATCTCATTTGAAATTAGCCAAGATACTCACAGACAAGAGTACAAATGGACAATAAAGTGAGAAAATTTGCTTATGTAGCTATGGAAATGAAAACTTAAATAATAGATCACCTTGTTTGGGAAAATTTCTAACATTTGGTAATGCAGATTGTGGAGGTGTGAGGAAATGGCCACTCTATTTTGGGCACTGAAAAATCAACCTTTTTGGAGGTTGACTGGATAAGAGTTGTTAAAATTGGAAATGTGGATGCTGTTAGCGAAACAGTTCCTCTTTGAACAATCTGTCTTATGTGGGGAAAATAGCATAGTTGTATCAAGGCAAGTGCATAAGTTTTCTGAATTATTTGACAATAACAAGAAATGAGAGCCTGGTGATTTGTACAAAGAGGAATATGTTTGAATATATTTTGATGCATTAAAATAATAACAAAGTAATATAATACTATGCAGTCTTAAAAAGAATTAGAAACCTTTATCCACATGGATTTGGAAAGCTGAATACTATTGTATTAGTTTTTTACTCCTGGGTAACAACTTATCCCAACTTTAGGAACTTGAAGTAACACTCATTAGTTCACATGTCTGGAGCTGAGAAGCCTGGAGTGGCTTGGCTGTCTGGTCAGCAGGTCACAAAGCAAACGAGGTGTGGGCTACACCCAGTTCTCCTCTGGGAGCTGAACGTGCTGAATCTCCATGGTTGGAGGATGAGGGCCCCACTTCCTACTTGATTACCATAAGGTGCTGCTGTCAGCAACTAGAGGCCACGTACATGTCTAGCAGTGTGCCCCTCTTCTGTCCTTAAGCTACAATAGTGTATCAGATCTTTCTCATGTTTCCAATCTCTGATATCCTGTCTCTGACCTCTAGATCCAAATTGAAAGAATTCATAGGATTATCTCCTTTCTGGTAGGACCTTAATTACACCTGCAAAATCCTTTCACAGTAACACATAGATTTATTTTCTATGTGATTGTAAGAAATTTTGTATAGATCTTTTATTTTTATTATAAAATGTCTGATCACAGTTTTCTGTAAGTTTATCTTGTTTGAGGTTCACTGAATTTCTTGAATCTGTGCATTTATGTACTATAGCAAATTTGGGAAGTATCTAGTCATAATGGTTTAATGTTTTTTTCTTTACCAATCTCTTTCTCCTGCCCTTTTGGGGCTTCAGTGATCAGAATTTTATAATTTTTGATATTGTTCCACATGTCCCCAAATCTCTTCGACTTTCCCTCCAACTTTTGTTACCTCTGTTATTCAGATTAGATAATTTCCATCGATCTGTCTTCAGGTTCATCTATTCTCTCTTGAATCATCTTTATTCTGCTGTTGAACCTGTGGGAGGAATTTTAAATTTCAGTTGTTGGAATTTGCATTTTGAAAACTTTTGTTTGTTCCTTTTCTGTAGTTTCTATTCTTGTACTGAGAAGCTCTCTTTTCGTGCTCTTGGAGAGTTTACCCTTTATTTCATGGAATATAGGTACAGGCACTGTTTTTAAGTCTTTGACAATCTCAATCTCTGAGATATATTTGTCTGTTTTTAGCAACTCTAATGAAATAACTGAGTCTGTATACTTCGTAAGGAAAAGAGGTGTATTTAACTGGTGGATGTGGAGGCTCAGGGGATGGCACGAGCGTTGGCCTAGCCCTGCTGTTATCTTGTCTCCGGTGAGGCCTGATGGTGGATGGCATTGTTGAGGAGGATGTTGTGGCAGATGGCATTGTGGCAGATGGCATGGTGGGGGCAATTGTCAGACAGGCAAGCAATCTATAGGGAGGGGCCAGTCTTTTGGTATTCCACTGTGCCTTCTCTCATAAAGATTCCACCATCTCCCAGCAACCCCCACTCCCAGGACCAAGCTTCCAACACATGCACCATATCCAAACCATCACATGGGTCATGTCAAGGTTGACTTCTCTTATTTTTTCCCTTGAGAGTTAATGAGATGTTCTCATTTTTTCTATTGGAGTAATTTGTTTATTTTATTTTATTTTTTTAAATTTTATTTTAAAGACAAAAGAATGGAGACATATGAACCAGAAAAGCCATAAACAATACAGAAAATACAAAGTTATACAGAATATAGTAGGGAATTAGAACTGGATGTTGTATTACATAGTTATCTTCACATTAGTTAACACAAAAACATTAAAGGAAATACCAAATTATAGATAA